>PVJH01017187.1:0-48487 GCA_004026705.1 Nesogale talazaci | reverse complement strand
ACATGCCTTCAGTGGGTACCTTGGGGGGGTGTGCACACAGTGATATGTATCCCCCCCCCCCTCCATTTGATGTCTATTGCCTAGACCTTTCACCACCGTGTGGCCATGATGGCTGTTGTGCTTCTTCTGTGTGGGTGTGGTCTCTTCTCAAGTGGATGGTCTATTGTTTATCTTTAGGCTTTTAAGACTCCAGATGATATATCCTTTGATGGCTGGGCACCATCATCTTTCTTCACCACATTTGCTTATGCATCCATTTTACTTCTGTGATAATGTTGGGCCCGTAAGCCTCGAGGAATACCAGATTCATAGAACAAAGTATTCCTGCATTGAGGGAGCACTAGGGTGAGGGCCCAAGGTCCACCTGCTGCCCTAATATTTGGCCTATAGATATGTTCTTAAGTTTATTCCCACCTTATAACAGATAGTTGTATTTATGTATGGACATACCTATGTTAGACCTCTGTAAGTGCCCTTTGCCTTCTAACTCTTTCCTCTATTTCCTTCCATTTTCCTCCTGTCCCACCATCTTGTTCCACCTTCATTGGTGCTTCAGTGTTTCCTCATAGATTCATTGTAATCCCGACCAAGCTTCCCACACCCTCCTTTCCATCGATTCCAGACCATTTGTTACTGCCCTTCCCCCATCCAATTTTCTACTGTTATGAATCAGGAGACCCCTGTGAAAAGATCATTTGACCCCAAAAGTAGTGATCAGACATCCTGCTTTTGGTGGGACAGTCCCAATTTTAAACATTTTTTCCTGCATCCTGCGGTGTTTTTAAAAAGTCCCGATTTTTTGGAGAGAATGCACGACAAGCTAGGGAAGGGCGGGAGAATGGGAAGGGAATAAATCCCCCTCTATCCCCCTCCCCCGGTCAATGGTGTCCTACTTTACCAATGTTAAAATATGGTGACTTTACCCAAAAGGCATCTCGACCCACAGGTTGCCAACCACTGCTGTAGTTCTTTAGTGCACCCCCGCCCACCACCACTATCATAACCCCAATTCTATCTTACAAATCTGGATAAACCATAGATTTTACACTGGTACAGATAAGAGTTCTCAACACACAGAATCTAGGACAAATAACCCCCTCTGGACCAGTAACGAGAATAGCGATACCATGAGGGTAGGGAAAAGTGGGGGGTAAAGGGGGAGAAAGAAGGAACTGATTGCAATGGTTGACATATAAGCCCCCACCCCTTAGAAGGAGAAACAACAGAAATGTGGGTGAAAGGAGACAGTGGGCATTGCAAAATATGGAAATAAAAAATAATTTCTAAATTAT
Source organism: Nesogale talazaci (assembly GCA_004026705.1). Lineage (NCBI taxonomy): Eukaryota > Metazoa > Chordata > Mammalia > Afrosoricida > Tenrecidae > Nesogale > Nesogale talazaci. Next base: position 47,195 of record PVJH01017187.1, on the reverse strand, counting down.
CAAGGGTTTGTGATGGTGAGTGGTTGGAGGAGGGAGGGGGAAAAGAGGAGCTCATCCTAAGGGCTCAAATAGAAAGAAAATGTTTTGAAAATGATGATGGCAACATATAGACAAATGTGCTTGATCCAGTGGATGGGTGGATTGTTATAAGAGCTCCAATGAAGTGATTTCTTAAAAACCATAACAAAACAAACAAAAAGCTAGAAAAAATTAAAAATAACATAAATAAATATGGGTGGAGGCCAGGGACACAGAAATTGAGAGAAAGGAGACAAATTATTTAGTACGGGAATGCTTAAGAGTTTTCTTGCTGAAGTTCTTCTGGAATCATCACCACATAGATAAAATGACCACCACCAGACTGAAAAGTGCCACAGAGATAAGAGACACAATTAAGACTGAGCTGGGTTCCTGGTGGATTGCACAGATTAGTTCTCTCATATTGGAGAAAGCTATCACTAAAATTAGGAATGGATTGTTTTAAGCTTTGGTGCTGATACTTACTGATGTGTGAGCCAGTCAGCCACAAATGGAATGGAGTAGAATTCTGTGGACAGCTCATCCATCCTCTTTGGGTTATGACTGGTGGTTTCATCATGTTTGATTGTCAAGAAAACAATAAGCAAACATTCAAGTTAATTCTTGCCATTTTACTTGGAAATTAACATGACCAAACCTGTAAGGTTATTAAATATTCAAAGACATGATCAACTTACTTGTATAACCACTCTGTCAGAAAGTCACAGGCAATAAATTTTGTTCTTTTCCTCTAAAGAGAGAAGAGAGATTTAAATTATATACTTCTTTACCCATACGTCTGAAAAGGACAAGGGGAGAGAGCTTAAGTGAGTGCTTGTCTCAGATGAAATATGCCTAAGTCCTGTTCAGGTATACAAGCACATGAACAACATACAAAATATTTCCATACAAACATATGTCTTTAAAGCAGGTACTAAAGCATGCAAAGGTACATTGCTGTTGGGTGCCATCGAGTCAGGTATGACCCACGGCGAACCCGTGCACAAGAGCAAAACACTGCATGGTCTTGACCCATCCTTGCAATTGTCCCTATGCCTGAATGTATTGTTGTAGTAGCCAGTGTCAATCCATCTTGCTGAGAGCCTTCTGATTTTTTGCTGCCCCTCCCCTTTACTAAGTGTGGTAATTACAGAACCTCCTATCAGCCTGAGGGTATTAAGAGTGAATGGAGTGGTGTCTAGCCTGTCAATCAGATCACAGTTTGATGATGGTTCCTTGTGGGTGTGGCTTTCTCATGAGGATTCTGGGAACTTCCTTTCTTGTTCCTGGGAGGTGGGCCACACTCTCTCTCTGCTTCACTTTCTTGTTGACAAGCCACATGGAGCCATGTGGATGGCTGCCAGTGCCCTAGAAATGCGTCCACTGCCATTGGATCCACAAGACTTTGCGCCCACCAGCCTGTAATCTTCCTACATTTTCCATTATTGCAGGTGATTTTGTGAGTCTGAAGTTATTCCTGGACTAGTATCAGACTTCTGCGACTATTATCAGATTCACTGAATTGATCTGGACTGGGTGAGATGTTTTCTTAATATACAATTACTCTTTGATATAAAACTTTCTTATACAAATGAGTCTTTCTGGATTTGCTTCTCTAGTCAACTCAGACTAACACACCAAGCATGATGTCTTTCCCCAAGGACTGATGTTTCCTGACAATATGTCCTAAGGATGTAAGCTGAAGTCTTGTTATCCTTTCTTTTAAGGGGTACTCTGGCCAGACTTCAAGACAGATTAGTTTGTTCTGTTAGCAGTCCAAGGTACTTTCAGTATTCTTTTTCACATCATAATTCAAAGTCATGGATTCTTTTTCAGTCTTCCTTCCAAACTTTCACGTGCATATATGAAAATGGAAACTGTCATTGCTTAGATCAGGCAAACCTTTGTTCTCTATGTAATATCCTTGCTTTTCAATACTCCAAAGTGGTTTGTGCAGCAGATTTTATCTAATGCAGTATGCCTTTTGACCCCTTGACTGCTGTTTCCAAGTGCATTGATTGTGGATCAAAGTAAGACAAAATCCATGATCACCTCATCCCTTTCTCCATTTCTTATGATGTTACCTATTAGTCCAGTTGTGAGCATTTTAGTCTTCTTTACCTTGAGTTGTAATCCATATCAAAGGCTATCGTCCTTGATCTTCATCAACAAGTGTTTCAAGACCTCTTCACTTTCAGCAAGCAAGGTACATAGTAGATGTTTATGACATGTTTTTGGAACTGTTTCTGAAGTATTTTATTTAAATATAGATTCAGTTTCTCTGTTCTGAGTTATTATATTTCACACTTTCCATTCAAGCCCTCAGAACACCATGCCACCTTCACATGTGAAACCCAAGGACATGGGTGTCCTTGGTTCAGTCACTCTGCTAGCTTGCCTACAATTTGCAATCATCCCAGCCACCAACTACATTTCCAGCTTCCTGTACTGCAAGGGCAGTCACATGACATGTCCATTTCTATTTCATGGCAGAAGTGACTCAGTTCTTCTATGAGATAGAAATGGGTATGCTTTAGAGATTTCTGAGAAAGTTCTGTTCACCTGATACAGGTCCTTGACAATTTCATCTACTTCTTTCCATTTGGAACACAGATGTGAGGCTAGAAGTGGAGCAGCATCTTTTAGCCACAGGCCAAAAAGACACAGCCTGCAGATGGTGGAAGAGGTGGTTTCAGGGAACCTGGGCCACTGATCAGTTCCTGAAGCCATTACACTAACTTGGGCCAGGCCATCCTACCTTGGGTACCTTGTTAAATAAGGGAAAAATAAACATCTTTGGTTTCTTGCCAGTATTTTTGAGTTTGTATTACATGAATTAAAGGCAGTCCTTAGGTGACAGCCAATAAGCTGAGAGGGAAAACAAACACCGGGTACTGGGGAGAAAGCATGCTGGGAATAGGAATGGCATGGGTGCCAGGTATCCTGTCTATAAATTCCACTTAAAAATGTTTCTTGTAGCCCAAACAGAGCCAGTCAGTGCCTTCTAGAGTTGTTATGGAAACAGAGAAATGGAGGATCCTTGCTTCTCCTTTTAAGATTGCAAGAACACTGAACCAAGACCTGGCTGCCACGTGGAGAGATGCTGTTCAGGAATCAAGTCAATGCAGAGTGCGCTGGGAATCCTCACTTTGCCCATCCTGCCTCATTCTGCTCTGTGTCCCGTGAAGCTAATTTAATGGCAGGCACCAGTTGGACTCGCTATGGAATGGAATCAACTCCATGGCAGTAAGTCTGGTCCTGGAGATCAGTTAGACTCCTTTGGCTTCTGGTTGAGTCCAGGGAATGAGAAGCACCAACAAGTGGCAGACGAAGAGAAAAAGCACGAGCCATATCTCCCCCTGGCTTCTTTCTTGATGGATTATAGGTTGGCAGGAGCTGTGTTTCTGTAGCACCGGGCACTGCTCCTCTCTTACAGCTAAAGCACTCATCAAGTTGAGAAAGTTAACTTCCCTTGTCCTCCGACCAAGGAGAGGGTAGGAGTTCCAGCTGTTGCAAGTCCGGGGTGCTTCATCATCCTCTGTTGGGTTCTCATAACCGTGCTCACATCTCTGTCAAAAGCCCCCATATTAAACTCCTTTTAATCAATCCTCTGAGTGGACCTTTTGTTTCCTCCTAAAACCGTGGCAAAGGTTTGCAGAGGAAAGCGAAGCTGAGAGATGAATCAATACCTCTGGACTCAACTATGCCTCAGTCTGTCACACAACTGGATTGCCAAGTTGTGGAGGCAAATAAACTCCCTTTTTTGGTTTATCATCATAGCGACAAAATTAAATGTCTACCAAATTCTTCTTTTTAGTTCCATCCCAGCTATATTCTGACTCTATTACTAGGCCTTATTCCACTAAGTCACGTGCTTCCACTACATTTTCTTATTTAATCCTCATAGAAATAATCTTACAGGGTTTGCCCAGATATGAAAAGTTGAGGCTTCGAGAGGGTAAGTGCTTTGTTTAGCTAGGAAATGGAAGCCAGACTTTGAATTCAGGTCTTCATTTTTCAAGTCCTCTCTGCTACTTGCCCATCCATCTACCCTGTAAAGGAGAGATGCTGTGATAATCAGTAAGTATAGAAAGATCTTCATTTTTGCTTTAGGATAGATACATATCATTTCATATTTGTTTCCATGTTATCAATTAGCTTATTTGGATAATAATTAAATAATATGGTTAACTCTGATGCATTTTTACAGTCTTAAATATAACATTAACTTGAAATATGAGCATTCTTATGTTAAAAGAGGTTTACTTAAAGACAGTGCTGGAGACTGGGAAAAAGCACAGTCTTTTGGGAGAAAGCATATAAAATGACTTAGATATTTAATCAAAAGTTATACATGCTCCCATATGCTTGCTCCATTATTCCCCTTTTAAACATTTACTGTTTAGAGATAATTAAAAACAACAAGCAAAAGGCTATAAGGAGGAAAATGCTTGCAGCAACATTAAATACAGGAGCAGGAGCAAACACTGAAAACTGCTCAATGACATTTTTCATTAACTTATGGGCCCCCTGAGCAAAAGAACACGACTATTCTGATATAAGGCTAAGGTAATGCAGCAGAATATGGTGTTCACCACACAACTAAAGGACAGATACATAAGGGATGCGGTGCTTCGAGAATTATAGAGGTTGAACTAAGGGTATAAATACAAGCAATGAAAATAGTCACTAATAACACCCCGACTATTTTGGCAAAGCTAAAATACCAGGGACAGAACTATACTTATCGTTAGAAAGAGGGAAAGCTGATTTTAGCTGGAGAAATTGGAAGCAATTTTGTGTATATACCTATTATGTGTCTTAATGCATTTCATGCAGAGTGAAAGGGTTATCAAAACCTCCTTCTTTAGTATTAATGTAATTTTGATAAACGCTTTTACATAGTAGATTTGACTTTAATCAATGGAAACCATAGCTGACATACTCCAATGATCCTCACATCATATATAAAAATAAAAACAAAGTGAATTAAGAATCAAAAGATCTAAACTAAACTAAAATTTTTATTTGAGCAAGCAGGGGCAATACTATTAGGCCTAACCTTCAACAATGGATTATCTAAAACAATAACCAAGCATACAATGAGGAAAAGACAAAATAAAGAACATGACCTCACAAAAAATTTTAAAAAAACCTCTGTTCATCAAAAGCAAAACACATTAGCAAAAAAGAAGTGAAATGGCGAGCTAATGGCTAGGAGAATATCTTTGGAAACCACATATCTGACAAGAATTCCATTTTATATATATGTTTTTCTGGGTTGACTAGAGAAACAAATCCAGACACGCTCATATGTAAGTAAAAGAGAACTTAATATAATAGGGCAATTATATATTGAAAAAACACCCTAACCCTGTTCATATCAAGTTCTTAAGTCCTATATTCACTTAGATGTCTGATACCAGTCTATAAATTCCTCTTCAGACTCACACACACATACAATAACTCCAACTGCAGGAAGCTCACAGGTCAATGGGTAGAAAGTCTTGTGGATCCAGAGGCAGTGGAAGTATCTCAGCGCTGACGTAGGTTTCAACGTGGCTCCTCCAGGGTTCTAGCTCAATCAGCATAGCTCCTTGTAACCTGTCTCCCAGAGAGAGTGTCAAAGCAGAGGGCTTATCTGGCCTCCAGTAAGCTACGTATCTCCTTTGTACCTCCAAATGAGGACATCAAGCAGTGACCTGATAGACAGGCTAGACTTCACTCCTCTGTAAGTTGACAGGAGATTATGTAATGCATATATAGATGAATCATAATTTTTATATGTATTTATGTGTAACTTTGACAATTTAACAACAAAAAGACAAATGACTCAAGCGTAAAATGAGCAAAGGTCTTCAATACACAATTCACTGCCAACACAAAAAAGATGCTCAGCATGTCCTGAACCAGCAGACAGATGCAAATAAAAAGCACAATGTGATATAGTCTCACTCCAACTAGGATGGCTAAGACAGGGGGAAGAAGACAACAGGTGCTGACAAGAATTCGAGGACATTAGAGCCTTTATCTGTTGGTAGTGTAGAAAACAATGTGTTGGTAGTGTAGAAAACAATGTGGTGGTTCTACACGAGATAAAAACTGAGCTACTTATGACCCAGCCATTCCACTCCTCGATATATATCCCCCCAATTTACAAGCTGACAAAAAGAAATATGTACGTCAATGTTCATCACAGCACTATTCACAATAGCCAAAAGGTGGAAACAATTTCATGTCCATCAACAAACGAATAGTTAAAGAGAATGTGGCCTACACATACAATGGAATACGGCTCAGCCAGTAGCAGAAATGACATCTTGGAAGTGGCCACAATATGGGTGTGGCTAAAAGATATCATGCCAAATGCAATAAGTCAATCACAAAAGGGCAAATATTACATGATGTCACTTAAACAAAAAGATAAGAAAAGAAATGAATACAGAACAAAATTTACTAGTGGTTACTAGGGGGTCAGAGGACATGGTAATATTGCATTGATTAAGGGGAGGGTTGTGCAGCTGATTGTTGTCATAGCTGTCATTAAGTTGCACACCTGCTTCAAAAGTTGAATTGACAAGAGCAGTGTAAATACAACAACAAAGAGTAGCTGCTGAAGCTGCTTATTTGCAATCTAAAACTTGATGGGATTTTGTTTCTTGGTTTGAAGGCTTAGGGTCATGGTTTCATGGCACATCCAACTAATTGGCCTAATAACACATTTGGCACTTCTATTCTAATTCTTAGTTTTCAATTTTTAATGCCTAGGGTCTCAAGAATTTGAAAATAGTCTCTCAAGGGCAGCCATGGGTTTCCAATTACCTAGAACAATAGAAAGAGAGCTAGGGAAAAAGAAAACTCAGGATTCTGTGGCTAATTGTCTCCATAACAACTGCATCCTCTGCCATGAAACCAGAAGAACTAGATGGTGCCAGGCTACCATTACTGAGCATTTCCATGAGAGATTCTGTGGAATTCCGATCAAAGGGGGTAGGAGTGGAATTCAGAACAGAATCTCAAAGTCTATCCCACAGATTCCTGACTTCTGAAATCATGAAGGCTTGAATAAACCCCTGAAACAATTGCCCTGAAATAATCTTTCAATCTCAATAAAATAGATTCCCTGACATCCTCTTAAAACCAAGCAATGGTTGAGCTTAACTAGTAAAAGAAGGTCTGCCTTGGCAATTATGCTTTTCTAAGTATTATTTATATATATATATTTTTTTATTTTAGGCATCACTGCCCTCAGGTGGTGGGAGTAGGAGGCTCAGCCTTTGCTCCTGGGAGCCGGAATTGAACCTCCATCCCAGTGGGCCGCAGTCCCGCGCACAACCACTACGCCACCAGGGCTCAGCCTCTAAGTACTATTTATAAAGAATTAAATTGACCAAAGTGACATGAAAGATTAGATGGGAACCCTGGCCAGCAATGAATTTATATTAATGAGGGAGCAGCACCTCAGAAAAGGAGAGTAAGAATGCTGTACAATGTGTAGAAACTGTTGAAAGGGTACGTTTAACAGTATATAACCTCAACAACGAAAAAGAATTTATGTAAGGAAAAATACAAAAAGCTGTGTGAAGGGTATGAGAGAATTTATGCCACAATTATTCAATAGATCTAAAACTGTTCTAACATTAAACTTTATTTTGAAAATCGAACCCCCTCCTGGACTACCTAATGAGGTCCCCCTAAGTCTGCATTGCAACCTCAGAATCCCTTTCATAAGTCATCTTTAACCACAATAAGAAAATACTTGCACAACAATGTAAATGTGTCACTAGCATGGATTGCTGCATACAATCGGGCAATTGTAGCAGGGCAGTGTCTCTCACTAGTCCTACAAAAGATGTGTTGTTCCCTGGGCATTCACTGAGCTGCTTGGTGGCAAAGATTCCTTTTCGGATGGGAATGTGCCTTGACTGACTCCATTAAAGAGCCTTTAAAAATCGCCACATGGTCTGATGTATGAAGGTCATACAGCACAATTTACTCGCTTTTGATGTAAAGAAATGACATGGGAGAAATTGTGTTTTCCTTCTGTTCTGGGTGAGCGGGGACGTGCCGCGCATACTCAAACACACAGAACAGTGGGGACATTGTTCGGCTGTTGTTTCGTTTAAAAATTATCTGCCGGGGAGCTGAAAGCGAGCAGCGAGAGCAAATGAAAAGTTGTGGCAAGTGAAGAGATAAGACAGGAAGCAATCGAGAGGCAAAGGAAAGGGGGAGACAAACTGGCTCTGGGCACCTGGGCCTGACTTCCTGGAAAAATACCCTGAGCTCAGGGCTGTTCAGTGAGCAGAGGAAACAGGTTATGTCAAAATTACCAAGCCCTTTATTACTATCTTTTTAAATCTAGAATTAAAAGAGAGAGGACTAAGCACCAAAGAATGGGTTGTGAGCATGTGCCCACAACTTACTTTGAAATAATAATGAATCAAATACGGCGATGTGTGAGCTACAGAATCTAGGCATTGGAGAGGTGGGCATTCCCTGCTAAATTTCCAATTCTTCTATCAATTTTAAATTGCTTCTAGAAAAATTTGGGGAGAGGAGCAAGCAAAGAACATTATGAAAGAGTCCAGCCTCAGAGGAAAAAAGACAAGCATTTGTTTATTGGGGCTCAATCCAAATGTGTTGATGTTCAGGTCTCAGACAGGTGGGAGGGAACATTGGGAAAGAACTGCTTCTCTCCCTGTGGACGAAGACAATTCTACCCCCTGGGAAGCAGATGCTGAGCGGTGAAGGGGGCTGGAGTGCCACTCAGAGGCACCGAGGCTGTGGAGTGAGAGGATTTGGGTTTGCAAACTGCAGCAAACTGCTCAGGTTACCCTGGTTACTAGGGGAGTCTAGGTCAGACTGAAGACAGTGGTGGGTCAGGAGAAGCCCTGCCTCCCTTGGGAGAGACCTGGTTTCAATGCCTGACCGAGGTTCCTCAAGCACAGCCAGGACTTGTCAGTAGTGGACTTGTGAACAGTACTGTGAGGCGGAGCAGTCTCTTCTGAACCAAGAAAGATGGGGCACACAGGTCTGATGATCACCCTCCAAAATCAGAGGCCTGATCACTGTAAGTCAGGGGCTGATGCACCCAACAATCTAAGCTGGGTTAGGCTGGTCTCTGCTGCAATAACAAACGACCCTCAATCTCAGTAGTTTAATGTCCACAGGGGCTTTTTTTTTTTTTTTTTTTTTTGCTTCTGTGATGTGAATATTCCCAACAGCCGAGGCTCTGCAGTAAGTGGCTTCGGCTCTGGGACTCAGACTGACAGAGGGCCTCTACCTGAAATATGACAGAGGGAGGGGAAGATGGTGAGCTGGACTTAGACCCTTCCAACTTGTGCGTGGAAATGACATACAACATGTCCATTTTTCTCCATTGATGCCAGGCACAGTGTCAGTCGTCTCTTAAGGAAAAACCTGACACACCATTAGACATACCACGTGGATTACTGTAAGAATAAATCAGAGGAGTGGGGGGAGGAGGGAGACAAGTATTCTTTCTAACAGTGCGGGACGCAGGTCTCAGGAAGAGCTGAACAGGGGTTCCCAGCTAATGAGGCCCCAGGAGAGGCCCCAGGCACCCGCCACCTCTGGTGATCCAATAACGATTCTGATTCTGGTTCTGTATGGAACTTGGCTTGCTTTCTGGGGCTTCTTTCTCTACGAGCTGTTTCTTTCTCAGCTGTTCCGCCCTCGTGGTTCTTGCTCCTCCTCTCCTTCCAGGTTCCTACGAGCTCATTGCTTCTAAATCTTTCTCCTGATCTCTAGAAGTCTCTCGCCTGAAGCCCACCTAGTCTCTCTAATGTCTCACAACTTCTGCAAAAAGGAGAATGGGCTAGAGCCGGTCATATATGGTGTGCTAGTCCGGGTAGACTAGAGACACAAATTCATAAACACGCATATGTATATGAGAGAGAGTTTTATGCTAAGGATAATTTTACATTAAAAAAGCATCCCAAAGCAGTCCAGTCCAAGTCCATAAATCCGATATTAGCCCATATGAGTGATACCAATCTATAAAGTCCTCTTCAGACTCACAAAGCACATGGAATGATGCCAAATGCAGGACAAACACAGAACAGGGGGTAGAAAGTCTTTGGATCCAGTGGCATTGTAAGCATCTCAACACTGGCAGAGAACTCTCGTTTCTCTGGCTTCAAAGGTCTGGCTGCATCCATGTGGCTTGTCCAGCTCAGGTCACTAGGGTAGTTCCATGTGTCTTGTCAGCTGCAATGTCTCCCAAGGAAGTCAACAGAGTGAGGAAAGTGTCTCCTGCCTCCAAGGCAAGGAGAAAGTACCAGATTTCCCAGAATTCTAAGAAGGCCATGCCCACACCAGAGACCTCATTGGCTATGATCTTATTGACAGGCTAGACTCCACCCCTACATGCTCAATCTTTAAATGGACAATTATATAAGTACCATATATGACCACCTGCTGGGCAGAGCAATTGTACCTGGTTGTTTCACAGACACTTTCCATCCTGAGGTGGCTGCCCAGAGGACCTGGCATGTATTCCTGGTGTAATCACTTGTGGCCCAAGTGATGAGGGCATGTACAGGGCATGTCAGGTGCTGCGGAGCTAAGGGGCATGGTTCTGGCAGCACTCCAAACACCACAAACTTCTTCTCCTCATGGGTCCTCTCTATCAGACACTTGAGAACACTCCGACATGACAAAACTGACTGAGAACTGTGACGCTAAAAATGACCAAACATATGGACTATAAGCCGAGACCAAAACATTTCGCACACCAAATTTCAAAATTCCCTCTTTTTTTTTTGGTGGGGGGGGGGGGCGCATCACTGCCACTGGTGGTCGTGGGTGCTACCCAGTGTTGCTCCTGAGAGCCGCCACTGGATTTGAACCACCAAGCCCGCGGGCCGCAGTCCCACACTCAACCATTTACGCCACCGGGGCTCAGCCCCCAAATCCCCTCTTTTTATGTTAGAAAGTAGAATAATAATAATTCTCAATAAAACCATATGTAACTGCCCCCCAGAGAAAAATAATAATAATTCTTCAAAGAAGCTCACCCTATATGCTGAGAACACAAAAGAGGGCCTGAGAAGTCACTATTGAGGGCAGAGACGGATGTAGTCATTTCTATAGGCATCTTGACCAAAAGGAGTCATGGTAAGTAACTCCTTACAATATCACATTCAGACCAAATCCACTGGTGTCTCCAATTTTCTTACACTGCCTACGCTATGGCCCTTGATGGTTTAAAAATGATATTGAGGCATTTGAATTGAAGAGCAACCACTCTAATAACGGATTAGTAGCTACACAAGGACTGTAAAAAATCCAGGGAAGAGGGCTTGCTTGCTGAATTATTCATAGTTGTGAATTTTCCCGTCATGAGATCATCAACGGCCTTGTCAGGAGTTAGCACTCTTGTCCTGATAGGAACTGTTTACAATAGTCCTCATGGTAATGGAATTCCATGAGTAACAAAGTCAAGAGAAGGACTCTGTGGTGCTGCCTGGGAAAGGAGGGGGAAAGGCTTGTTCCCCCGGATCCAGATGCTACACTGCATGCTGCCATGAGATTTCTTTTCAGCAATCATTCAACTCAGACATACAATTCCTAAATTTTGTCCCCGACATTCAGCAAGGTACACGATCCAGTTGGATCCTGTTATGGGTCAAGTCCTGCGTGAAGCCCTCATGATAAAGGCATGAGGAAGGCCATGACTGGGCTGTGGCTAATATTCCAATGTTCAGTCATCACGCCTCCTCCCCAGCTACTGTCACCGTTGGAGAGGTGCAGGCCCGTCTCCAGCTGCAGGGGTGAGCCCTGATAAAGCACCTGCAATAACATGACTTCTCCTCATGCCTCTACATAAGTCAATCTGGTCTACATTGGCTCTGGCCAAAGGGTGTGATGGAACCGGAAATGGCTATGAGGGGATGTGCCAGAGGCTCTGGGGAGTAACTGTGCCTGTTTCTCTGAAGGAGCTTACCTGTCCTCTCTTGCTGGTTAATAGACAGGGTGACCTCCCAGGCTGGGCTGGTGTTGTAAGTAGCTGTTTTGCCACCCACAGGGAAGTCAGCCTTAGAAAAAAGCTGACCCTGGCAAGAAGCAGGGCAGAGAGGCAGGAGGGACCAGTGACATCACAGAACCCCTGGATCACGCCCATTTTTTTAAAAACAGTTTTATTGGCACTTTGTTCACATATCAACAGTTCAACCGTATCAAGAAGATTGTACAACCTTTACGACAATTGAGTTCAGAAAATTTTCTTCCCCCCTCCCCCATATTCATTGTCATTCCTGTAATTATTTTCCCATTTTGGCAAAAATATACACAACAAAACCTTCACAAACTCAGTAACTTCTACATGTATAATTCAGTGTCATCGATTGTACTCTTCATGTTGTACAACATGATATCCCTCTCTAAACTGTTCCACCACCAGTAATGTGAACTCAAGGCTCCCTAAACAAAAACTCCTCCTCTTCCTCCCATGGTTTCTTTTTTAAAAAAATGGTTTTCTGAATATAATAGTCACACATCATGGTTAAACTGCTTCTAAAAAGAATTGTATCTACATGATCACAATCCGTTCTAAGGCTCCCTCCCACTCCCACAAACCCATTCTGAAGCCTTCACTCCACTGCAGGCCCTTCCAGCATTTACAACAGTTTTCTGCCAAGGCAGCATAACCGAGAAGCCCAGCACCCCTCTGTCTCCTTTTAGTAACAGCACACTGACTTCTGTTTGAGTATTTCCCCTTCCTCAACTCTCCAGCTGTGCATCTTGGGTGGGGTTCCTTCTCTTTGCCTAAATCTCCCTACCCCCAAAGACTGATTCAAAAGTAGGCTGTTGGCCAGAGTTGGGTCAATAAGAGCAAAGTTCTATGCAGAGACTTTTGGTCTCTCTGTTACACTTGAACCTTACAAGACACAGCCTGGTGCCTCCAGGAGAGGACATGTCTGAGGGTGGAGTGAACCCAGAAAAAGCAAGAGTCACAAGTTGGAGAGATATTGGGTCAGGAAGGCAAGAACTCAGCCCCTAGATTGAGAGGCACCAGAAGAGCTTCCTGTAGGCCTCTCACGTGTACCAAACCAACAAGCAAAGCTCCCTTTTCTACGCAAGCCAGGGCCTGCCCTCCAAAAGTCAAGTCCAGCGAATATGGGAATGTTAGTGCAGCCCGCTTAACACTGTCCAAGCTCGTTAATGTGTTCGGGACTTTTTACTCCAACATCACTTACAGTCGAGATCATCAGCTTCACTCTGAATGCCCATGCTTCTGGAACAGGATCCAAAAGCATTTCCATGGAAGGTGACTGCAACCCACGAGACCAGCTCTGTCAGAGATGGCAGTCCAATTAAATTCTAATTAAGTTCTGATCGCTCATGTTCCAATTATGCTCATCCAAAGGCACGACTGGGTGTCGGGGGATCACTTAAGAACATTAGCTCAACTGAAATGCTTAATCTTTAAATGAGAGGGACCTGTCTCAAACGTAATTCGCTCCTGTGGAAACAAGGCAGTTTGTGGTACGACAGTGATGCGATCAGCACCCTTTCAATCAGCCTGCAGTTGAAGGAGAAAGCAAAAGGTCTATTTTAACAAGTACAGTTGGACTGCCTACCTTAAAACCTTTTCACTTCCAACTCACGTAGATGCTAGTCAGGCCCGGGCAGGGTACCAGGGCACACAGCTATCACCCTACTCACCAGGAGGACTGGGAAGGTGCGTGCCAGGGCAGTCAGTAAGTAGCAGCTACATCTTTTTCATTAAAGTGAAAGGCAGGGGGGCCAGATCTGACCTCCTCTGGTGTCTCTATTACCTTGAGGCAGAGGTCAGAGGTCAGACATGCCTCCATGTTACATCCTTCTTTTCCCTATAAGACAACAACCATTCTTCCTGAGTCGATTGACTTGAAAGCTGAGTTTGATAGTTGCATTGACTATATAGAACTCACACACAGTACTCACAATTCCAGGGGAATTATTAGAAAAGTTAACAGGTTACAAGTCAGGACCAGTGAACAGGGAGGATACAAACATTTGTCCACAGTAAAACCTCGCATCAGCCTGCTCCGCCAAGTCTCTCTCTGGTCCTCAGCCTCCCAGTCATATGGTCCCTCGGCCTCGGCCTCCATGGACCGGGGAGCCAGCCTGTCGCTCTTCCTCACACTCCCACACTCACAGTGCTACTCCTCTGCTGTGTCTCATGGTCTCCTGGCCTTGGCCAGACTCTCATCTCAGCCTGGCTCTTTGCTCTGTCCCGTGGTCCTTGGGCCACAGTCTCTGGTGCCTCTAGTCTCAGCTTCCACCACTTCAGAGATCTCAAATGTGCTTCTTTCAGAGATTTCTGTGTCCAGGAGAACAGCAGAGCATTTCTCTCTGGATCCATTAGCATAGCAGAGTACTCTCTCCAAAATGGGATTAAACCCAGTGGCACAGAGTCCAGAACGATCATTCATCACTTAAGGAGTTATGGCTAAAAACACCTCTGTCTGTCCTGAACTGTTCCTATGTGGGATACAATGTCTTTGGTGTGGACTTGCACTCAATGCTCCTCCCCTTCTGGCCTTTCACTTGTTGGCCCCTGCCACTCTGCTCCTTCAAGGGCAGTTCTTAGGAATAATGGTTTAGCATGTCCTGAGCACTCCCCGGGCTGTGTGGTGCGTGGTTCACCTCCTTTCATGCTCCCCAAAGCCCCATGAGGTGGGGGCTAGGATTATAGCCCTCCTTCTTTCACTGATGAAAAATGGAGGAAGCAGGACCTATCTGAACTGCTTTTGCAATTCTTATGTATCTACAATCATTTAAAAATAAAAATCATTATAATACTCTTAACAGTTGTGCTAGTCCGGGTAGATTAGACAAACAAATTCATAAACATGCATATGGATGTAAGGGAAAAGTTTGTATACAAAAGAAATAGAACATTGAGAAAACATCCCAACCCAGTCCAGTCCAAGGTCATAAGTCTGATATTAGACCATATGTCCTATACCAATCTATAAAGCCTCCTTCCAACTCACGAAGCACATGCAATGACACCAGGACAATCACAAGCCAGTGGTTGCAGAGTCTTGTGTATGCTAGCACAGGGCTCAGCAGTATCCATTGGTGGTAGAAGCATCTCAGTGCTGGCAGGGGTCTCTCTGTGGCTTCTCCAGCCCCAGAGGTCTGGTTCCCTCAGAGCAAACCCATGTGGCTTCTCCTCCGGCACCTCCAGGTTCCAGGACTCAGGATCTATCAGCATGCCACCATCTTGTCTTGTCGGTAGACCGATGCCAAGAGCCTGAACCTATAGTCTCTCACTCCATGGGGGAAATACTGCGAGATTTCCCAGAATTCTCAGAGAAAGCCTTGTACACACAGAAGTCTCGTTGGCTATCTCCAGATTGACAGGCTAGACTCCACCCGACACTCCCAATCATGAAAATGACACCAAGTACATGACTACCACAATGGTAAAAATTGTGCACACACAACACTTCTGTGGGTCTTGGATTTTTACCCTATTGTGCATGGTCTATGTCTGTTGTGTGAGTGCACTGTTTAAAATAATGTCTTAGAACAATGTTCTCAGCCTTCCTAATGCCACGACCCTTTAATGTAGTTCCTCATGTTGTGGTGACTCCCCCACCATAAAATTATTTTTGTTACTACTTCATAACTGTAATTTTGCTGCTGTTATGAATTGGTCAGCCCCTGTGAAAGGGTCGTTCAACCCCCCAAAGGGGGTGCAACCCACAGGTTGCGAGCCACTGTCTTGGAGAGTGGTGAAACCTCCAAGTGATGAAACTTGTGGCTGCCTTGTCAGTCACACAATAGTCAGGTCTCCAAGGAAGCAATCACACTAAAAAGTACACACCTTAGAGCAATCAACTGTTTAAGAAAAAAAAAAAGTAGCACTTACCCAAAGACAATGTTGAGATAGGTTAGGGTAGCAGGAGGAATGAAAACAGGAGACACAGACGGGAAAGTGAGATGAGGGAGGTCACATTGAGGGGATGGCAAAGACTGAGATGAAGCAGAATGCGTACCAACCACCGAATGTGAAGCTGATGATCTGCTTAGTAAAGCATCACCTCATTCACAATAACAACACTTTTGTAAGTTTAATAAAGTGTATTGATGATAATAAAGAAAACTAACACTGGGCTGAGCCCTGGTGGCATAGTGGTTGTGCACGGGACTGCGGCCCACTGGGACGGAGGTTCAATTCCAGCAGTGGGGCTGGGCCTCCTACTCCCACCACCGGAGAGCAGTGATGCCCCCCCCCCCAAAAAAAAGAAAACTAACACTAACAAGACTGAATATACATTTCAAGATCATTGAAAAGGATCCAGTAGAGTCAGAACCACTACTACCAGCAGCTGCCAAAGTACTCTTGGTCTCAGAGTCCTCGCTTGTTAAAGGAGAAGGGTAAGCTAGTGTGATAGTTAGGTTAACTGTGTCAACTAGGCTCCTGTAGGAATATGTGGGCAGAGTTTAATCAGATCAAAACTTGATTCGAGAGTGACCAAGATAAATGGCTCTCTGAGGCTGGCTTCTTCCGATCTTTCTCCCTGGTGATAGGACCAGAGCACCAGACTGCTCCCTGAGCTAGTCCTTTGCCTCAACTGTGTGCTGTGCTATCTGTGGGCCGAGCCAACCTGTGGATCATGTCACCTTACCGGTAGGTCTCTACGCCACTGGCCTCAGCTAAGTCTCAACTTCTCCTCTAACTGCTGTTGCCCCATCCTGTTCTGTCTGCTTCCTGCAGGTCAAGGTCATCTGGCCTAAGGGCAGATTCTGCTGTCTCCTTCCTTGACCTTTTACCTGCAGAAGTCTATGAACTATGAAAGTGAGTTGAACTAAGCCCTATGTAGTGCTGTGTGGACTAATTAGCTGCTGTATTCCTTCTCACTATATAAAGCTATCTACCTGTCAATCTATCTAAAATCATGTGTCCTGGTTTCGTTTCTCTAGAGAACCTTAACAAAGTTAGTAAGGGTGGGTGCAAGGATCATTTGAGACAATAACTCCACACATGTCTCCTAGAGAGTGGCGTTTACCAGCAGTCACTGGAAATCCTAACCTGTTTGAAAGCAGAAGAGGATACTATTCAGCTGCAGCTTGTTTTATGGATTCTTCCTCTATGTCTGTCCAAAAAGAACTAGAAACAGCAGGGAAGATGACCTCATCTGATGTGCTACAATTTTTTTAAGTTGCTTTTGCGTTTATAAAAATTCCTTGAACCATTAAACTCACTTTTGATCTTACATTTCAGGTCTAGGGAACTTTTTCCAATTTAATTTTCTTTTATGGGTACATTTCACAATAACTATGCCAATCGCTGAGCCAAGTTTTAAAGGCGTTATCTGATTTAATGCATTATAAACACATTTATGAAGTAATTACTATTACTACTTCTATTTTACAAGTGAGAATTTACAGTCTTGGCTAGCAAGGCCCTAGGTCACACATGCAGAAGGAAGTGGTAATGAGGTTTAGACTCAGTTTGGCAAGGTTAAAAATTCTTTCTTAAATTATTCCTTTCCCTCATACTGCATTCAAAGGCCATACAATAAAGAAGGGAGACTGAATTTGTTAGTCTGGGTGGACCAGAGAAACAAATTCATAGACACTCATATGTATATAACAAAGAGTTTTATACAGAAGAGCAATTGGAGACTGAGAAAACAGCCCAGCCCAGTCCAGATCAAGTTCATAAGTCCCATGTTAGCCCATATGTCTGATACCAATCTAGAAATTCCTCTTTAGATTCAAGAAACACATGCAATGACACAAAATGCAGGAAAATCACAGACAAGTGAATGGAAAGTCTTGTGGATCCTGTAGTGGGGTAAGCATCTCGGTGCTGGTATAGGTCACCACATGGCTCCTCTAGTTCTGGGGCTCTAGCTCCATGTGTCGTGTCATTAGGAATACATAGCAGAGAGTGTGTGTCTGCTCTCCAGGAAGCTATTTATCACCTTCAAGCCTCCAAATGAGGTAATCAAGCTGTACCTTGACAGGCTAGATTCTAACCCTTTGCAAGTTGACAGGAGATTATGTAACTACCACACTGAAGAAGTATATATGCCTTTGAATTACGGTGTTGGCAAAGAATGTTGAATAAACGGTGGATTGTTAGAACAAAGAAATCCACCTTGTTAGAAGTACAGTCAGATTTTTCATTAGAATCAAACTTAGGACAAGTTCTTAGGGAGACAGACTATGATGAAGGATATCATGAAAAATAGAGGAAGATCTTCAAGAGGTGAATTGACTGCAACAATGGACTCAAGCCTACCAATGACTATAAAGATGGCATAGGACAGAGAGAACTGACTTGATGGTACCTAATGTCAATACACAAACTCCCACAGAACAACAACAGCTAAAAAAAAAACCTGGATATTTCCAGGACTTTAGAATAGGATTTGGTGATCTCTTCTTCCAGGGCTAGATAATTAGGAATTTAAACCTATGAACCATAGTATTTGTCACAACTGTCCTGAGTAGACACACAGCCATAGACAAGATGTAAAAAGATGGGCAGGGCTGTGTTCCAAAAAGTTTTATTTTATGAAATCAGGTGGTCAGTATGAGCCATACTTTGGTGGCCTCTGCTTCAGAACTGGTAGATGATCCTTCTATCATGGAAAAATCATCCCTGCCTTCTGAAAAGAGCTTTGATTTCCACTTCACCTCTAGTTTATATTTTCTGTATAACCCTTTTTCATTCTAAGATGTCAAATAGTTTAAACATGTTGTGATCTAGAACTTGTATCTGATTTGATATTCTCCTGTTCCTAAAAAGTAGTGGGAGAAAATGTAAGAATCAATGTGATCTAATTTGAGGCCTGTTCTTTTAAAAACGGACTCAATAGAGCCTCATTTTAATTCTTTTTTTAAAAAAATGGCTTCCATCCTCTAAACACACATTCCCAAGTAAATTCCAGATTATTTGCAGCCCCCAACCCCCTCCCCCCACACACAAACTATGATTTGAGTAGCTTCTTAAGCCTGGGAAAATCTCACCTTCATTGCCATCGAGTTCACTTTGACTTAGAGCACCCCTGGTTAGGCTGCCCATAAATCTGTATGGGATCAGGCAGCTTCATCGTATCCCAAGGAGGGGCTGGTGGGTTTGAACTACCAACCTTTTAGGGGCAGTCCAACACCAGGACTCCTTAAACCCTGTACTCAAGAACTCAGGCACTCGAGTGGATGCTAACTTGTAGTGAGTGATCACACAGACCAGCACAGACCTGCCCTGTGGGTTTCTGAGGCTATGACCAGGTACAGGAGTAGAAAGCCTCATCCTTCTTCTCTGTGGGTCATTTCATCTTGCACTCTCAGGCTCACTATCATTTCTAAAAGCCTCAATTCGATTTCTCCAAATGTAAGGATGTTTCACAGGTGCTAGTGTTGTGAGAATGAGGTGGAAGTCCACCCTGTGGCTATCCATAATACCCAGAGAGCAGCCAGAGTGAAGCCATCCTCCATTCATTGACGGAACAACTGGTCACCTGGAAGGGGCCATGAAAGAATAACTCTTTTGCATGTTCCAAGCATGATGGTGTTGAATGTCTACTATGCCCTCATTTAAATTTCCCATAATTTATTCAACTTCATAAGAACATATTAGTATTATGTACTTTACATTATTATGACTACTCCCATTTTACAGGTAGGAAACTGAGACACGGAGTGGCTAAATTTCTGACCCAGCATCATTTACTAGCAAATGAAAGAGTAAGGATTTAAACCTAAATTATCGGGCCTCTGCACATAGTAAGTGACTTCAAAAACTTGGTGGAAAGTTTCCACTATCTTTTCCTTCTATTTTTCCAGAAACTTTCTGAAACTTTCTCATATTACCTCATTTAATCCCCCCAGTTATTGAGGAGAGCAAAGAAAGTAGGAAGGAACTTTCTTCATAATTGCCAGGTAAGAAATCACACCTGTTGTCTGCTGCCATCATCCCTCGTCTAAAGCCGCGTTGAGACGAATCACAAAAACGTGCAACTTTGCAACAGTACTTTATGATTCTTCCCTCCAAGAAGTGAGTTCTATTTCTTCACTCGCTGAATCTAGGCTGGCCTCACAACTTGTCAAACTCATGCAGCAGAAAAAACCTTGTGCCAGTGCCACGTCTCTGATTCAAGAGACCTCGAGGGTTTCCACTTGGCATTGTGGGTAAAAGACAGGGCCACCAACCACATGGTCATCAAATTGAACTCATCAGCTACTCTGCAGGAGAAATATGTGGCAGCCTGCTGCCATAAAGTTCGGATCTTTATAAACCTTTTGGGGCAATTCTACTCTGTCCCAGAGGATGCTATGAGTTACAATCAACTAGACAGCAGTGGGTTGGGTTGGGTTTTAGTGTGAGGGATTTCACTTCAACGCTCAGAATTCTGCCCAATTCCTATGTGAAAAAGCCAATGGTAATCAGAGAACAGAGATGATCCATTCCAGCTGAGCATACTCTAGACCACAGAGCACCTACCTGGCTGGCCTGACCACAAAATGAGTGACCCCAGCCAAGGCCGGAAAAACATCTCAGACGAGCACAACCCGAACGCAGCAACCTTGAGCTAAACGACAGTGGCTGTTTGAAGCCATTTACCTTTGAGGTGGTTTACTTTGCAGCACAAGTTAATGGCACAGTGATGGAAGATTTATGGCCAAATGACAATATGCCCCCACTGAGTGGTCAGGCAAGACTGTGATCTCAGCCATCTGGCACAAAGTCACACCGTGCACCCTGCTCCAAAAGCAAGAGGACACAGCTTCAGACCCGTGAAGGAAAGGGAAAGGCCTGTCGCAAAACTACTACCTGTCTTTTGCCAGAGAACCAAGGGTCACCCTCAGGTCACAGCCTATTGACTTTCTTTGTAAAGGCTTATTCTTCGAGAATGACTTTGATTTTTAGGAACAAAAACAACCACCAGTCCAATGCGTGGAATGAAGTGACCTCTGATACTTTTGAGAAAAAGAAGCACGACTATAATGTTACAATAAGACCTTCTTGCCTCATTTGCAAACTGGATCTGGTAGTTCCAAGAATGACAAAGGGAAGTAGTTTCAGCGTTGGCAGGCTCACTGCTGTGTGACCTCCTTAGTAGGCATCAGGGCCAGCATTGAGGAAACCATGAGAATCTGGGTACTTCATGGTCCCCATCCACAAACCGGGAAGGACAAAAGAACCCACACGTGAGCTTGTTGTGACGCTTTCTTGTTGATGGGTGCTGTTGAATGGATGCAGCTCCAAGTGTCTGCCCCAGGTGTGGAGTTTCCAGTGGTGGAAGCTCTGGAAAATGGACCGCCAGGCAGGCCTTTGTTCAGAAGCACCTCAGGAGCCGCTCACTTTACCTTTCAGGTAGCGGTTGAGTGTGTTAACCATCTGTACCACCCAGGGATGATCAGCAAGATGGACCTCCTTTCTGGGCCCATAGTTCAGCAAGGCTGGGTATGACATAAAATTGAGGAGTTGGGGGCTGAGCCCCGGTGGTGTAGTGGTTGTGTGCGGGACTGTGGCCCACAGGGATGGAGGTTCGATTCCAGCTCCTGAGGGCAGTGATGCCCCCCCCCCCCAAAAAAATTGAGGAGTTGGATTCAGAGATGTCAGTGCCACTTGGCTACATTCTGAGATGAGAGAGAATAGTGGGGAAAAATCATGGAGGGGAGAGGAGGGCGCAATGAACTCTGTGTCAGTAAAAACAGGAGGAAGGGGCGAGGGAAGCGGGGAGGAACTACCAGAAGCAGGGTCAAATATACAGGCTTTAAAACATGATTTGCAATCCCATTTTTTTTCTGATCACAAAAGTAATTTCTCCTGATTTTAAACACTTTCAATATTACTCAAATCCTGGATCACAACAGAGAAGAGCAAAGGCCCCAGAACTCTCCTCTCTCCTCTCCATTACATGGGGAGGCCGCTGATTGGCTGCAGACAGCTTTACTCTCAGCTGCACTTGGTTAGCTCTGGCATAGCCTTCACACACTCCTATCTCGGTACGGACACAAGAAAAAGCTATACAATATCTCCTGTCGGCTTCCAGATGTACTACCACCAGCCATTTGGACCAAGCAATTATTTCCCATTCTTTCCCATTCACAGGACTTATTTGATGATAGGATAAAAAAGTAAATACTGTTAGCACCCAGCTAATGTCACAGCAAAACTAAAAGGCCTATTGACTTAATTTCTAAATTGTCATTTTAATGTCATCCAGGTGTCATTTAAATCTTCTCTGTGACCTTTTCACCAAAGGTTGAAAATAATCATCTGGGAACAGGCACAGTGGTGCCATTTTCCTTGTTAAATTAATATCATGAATTAAGTAGGGTCTTAATTAATTCTAAGGTGAGGATCATTCATGGAAGTCATACATTTATGGCTTAGTAAAATCACCCAATTATAATATCTTCCAAAAATGGAAGGAATAGAGAAATGTATGATTCTGAAATAGGCTGAACTTTTATTGGAATATTGAAGAGGAACAAATGCTTTGATTAGGATCTTTATTCAATTCTTTCATGTTTAATTAATCATATTTACAATGGCACAATAAAATAGACCGACAAGTGATGTCTAGTGGCTACCCATGGCCTTCAGAGCATGTGAGCCATTCACATACACACACACGGATGAGGTAGTGTATGTGTACTTAAAGAGTCATTAAAAATTTTAATAGCCAAGCTTGCATAGACTATCAGGTGCAGAGTCACATAGGGAGAAAAATCTGTCTGAATTCTGAGCTACCGGACCAGGCACCACACACAACCTGTTTGTTTGGGGGAGGGAGGCAAAGGGCCATGTGCTCTGAAGGCAATAGACAGCAGTTAGACCATCCCTGTTGCCATCTCTCTCTTCATGTGACTCTCCCTGGTCTCTCTTAGGGGGCTCATGGCACTCACAGAACCACCTTTAATAAGTGACTCTGGCCCACACTGTCTGCCTAAGAGCCTGTTCTGACTGACCCCCTCCAGACCTCTACCCAACTTCTCCGTCCTCTGGACAGCCTGTACCCCTCTTTCATGGAGGAATCTGGCCTCCACATTGGGCAAGCTGTTAAACCAACTGCAACATGGTCTGCTGGCTAATGCCTTTGCCTGGGAACCCGATCGCTCAGTTCGAATCTCGGCTCGCTGAGTGCAAGGTGTATACTTGAAAGGGCTTTTCAACCTGGAGCTGCACAGACGGAGTTATGTTGGTAAAGAAGAGCAACAGTGCCACCTTGGAGGAGGACTAAAGAGCTCTGAGGCTGTCTGGCACAGAGTGAAGACTCTGCCAAGAGGTTCGTGAACAAATCGTCTTCAACTCCAACTTCTTGCCGAACTCTTTCACTTGCCTCCAGTAGAGAAACCTTGTGTGCTAGTTAAGGTTTATGGTGCCTACCTGACCAATATACACGTGGGACGAATTGAAGGACAGTTTAACTGAAGGGCAGAGAGATAAATGGCTCAGGGAGCTTCCCCTTTCTCATGTTCTGTTCTCTTGTTCTCTTATAGTTGGGCCAGGGTGTGGCTGCCTTAGCCAGTTTCCTGCTTTAGCTGGCAAGGCTCTCTTCCTGCAAGAGTCTTGTCTTGCAGCAAGACATCCCTCAGGAGATGCCACATGGTCCTACCCCAATGTAGGCCTGGGTGCTGAAGAAGCTGTGTGGAGACCGCTGCCCGTGCTGAGATGCTTAGACACCGATTCGGCTTTCCTCCTGCATTCCGCGTTATTGCATGTGTTTTGCGATTTTGAGGAGGGCTTTATAGATCGGTGTCAGACAAATTAGCTAATGTTGGACTTAATTGGCTTGAACTGGACTGGGTTGGGATGCTTTACTAATGTACACTTACCATATATATGTGTGTATATATACACAGTTCTCCGAGTGTCTATGAATTTTGCTTCTCGAGCCAACCCAGACTAAGATACGTTGGGAGCATCGTGGTTACATGTTGGGTTGCGAACCACATGGCCAGCAGAAGAGGCTTTCTACTCCCTTTAAGAGTTACAGTCTCAGAAACCCACAGGGGCAGTTCACCCTGATTCTATACAGAGGGTCACTGCATTGACTCCATGGCAGCGAATTTTGATTTTCGTCTGGGGATCTTGATTCCTGCCTAGCTCCATCCCTCCAGAGGTGAGTGGATCTGGGCATTCTGGCCAGTCTACTGGCTGCAGGGGCAGGGGAATCAAGCGGGGTGGAACCGGTCACTGCAAGTGCCGTTAGGAAATTTCCCCTTGCTCAGAATGGCTGTGCCAACTGACGGAAAGGTCCTGACCTCCCCTGGTTCTGACCTCTCCCGTGACTTATCTGAGAGATCTTAGATAACAGGCCCTGAAGCAGAGGACCCATAACCATTCCATCACCTGATCCACTCTTAACTGCATTTCTGCTAGGCCCCAGGTCAGCTCAGAGAACAGAGCAGAAAATAATGAAAGAAAATGAGAAGTTGGCATTTTAAAGGCAAGTAATGAATCAGCCGTTATTCAAGAGGCCCTGAATATAAATGTTTCTTCAAGGTGTCATTTCAATGGCTCTCACAAACAGTGAGTGGCAGTGCTGCTTCCGAGCCCTTTGGGTGCAAGTGAGGTGGCCGGTGGAAGGTAGGAAGGTAGGAACTGCAGTTATGGATTTGGGCTGCCAACCAGTCATCCCTCTGCTTTAAGCATCTCTTTGCAACAGAGGGATGCGAGGTGACAGCTGGGAGGAGAACAGGAACGCACGTCTGTTGTGCAGCTCTGGATGACAGCTATGCCAGCGGGCCAGCAAAGGTTAAGATGGCAATTGTGCAAGCTGTGAACCCTCCACAAGAGTCCACAAAAGATGACATGGCTCAAAAACACTGAGTGAATCAGGATGAAGTACACAATCCTAAGCGGGGAGAGGTTCCAGCCTTCAAAACACACGGCCTCTCAGAAAAACTTTACAGATGGAACACACGATGGCTCACAGGTGCCTTGGGGTCACTGCAAGGCAGTGATTTCGAGCCTGTGGTCCCTGGCTGCTTTCAAAATAGCTTAGGCTAGTTACCTGTTGTGAGACCCTAACAGCCCTCTGTCCCTAGATTGCTCCTCCTGCCATTAAACCCTCACCCTCCAAGTGCCTGCAGCATGCGACGTTCAGACTGGTCTCATTTCATCCCAGCAGCAGCTCATCTGCAGGACATCAAAGATGAAATATGAGCTGGCAACCAATGCTTTATTAGTCTCTAATACAAACAGACATTTATCTGATTCATTAAAAGAGGTTTTATCACTGCCTGGAGGCTAGGAACTGTTTCTAGCCATGTTGTTAGAAAATTATTTATAGACAAACATTAGCTATGCCATCCTCCACATAAAGTCTTAATTACTGCCCTTGGAGCTGATTTTTGTGCCCCACTCTGAAGGGATATAAATTAGAACACCAACTAAAAACCAACCCCACTGCCATTCAGTTGACAGCAACTCGCAGAACTGCCCCCTTGGGTTTCTGAGGCTGTACATCTGAAAGGAAGCAGAACGCCTCATCGTTCTCCTTAGAACATTTGGTGGGCTCGAACAACTGACCTTGAGATTAGCAGCTTGGTGTACCACCAGGACTCCTGAAGTTGAGATTATGACTGACTACATTTGAATAAAGGGTACGCACAGTCCTGGAATTGCCCTGGAATGCAGAAGGGAATTTCCAGGGCCAGCTCCCCGCTGCTAGTTCTCCACATCCATCCTTTTAGAGTAGTCAACAAGGTCGGTCACAAAGGGGAGAAAAAGAAAAACCACGTTGTTGTGACTGAAGTGCCACCACGTCAGTGCTGCCTCACAGCAACCACAGCAACACATGGAGTTGCCCAAACCTGGGTTGTCCTCATGGGAGCTGGGTGCATTGGGGCCCACTGTAGTTACAAGCCTTCTCCTATTAGAGGTTTTACTATTGTCCTGTAGTTTGCTTGAACAGGAACGGTGTCCTGTCTTCTCTGTGTCCCAGAGGCCAGCCCCATGAGGACCACATACCAGGGCTTAATCACTGTTGGGTGAAAGGTGCATATCTGGGTTACTTAGCCTGCCTGTAGATACTTTTTACATGTATTCAAAGGCTATTCTGTTGTGTGCCTTTCATGTTCTAATCATTACATTTCGCACTTTGTTCAGTCTCTTAAGAGGCACAGCAAACTGAGTGTACTTTAGCCAATAGCGAACTTGGAAAAAAATAAAAGCTCCAATCCCCCAACTGTGATGTGTGGGGTCCCTAGACTCTCATTTAGCAGCAGGACTGGAAGCCAGAGAGACTCTCTCCGAGAGCAGCCCCTTCCGCTCCCCCAGCTCCCTCCCTGTCTATACAGGCGCTCTTTGCACAGGCGCAACTCAAAGCCCATGCAGTAGGGGAAATTGATGACAAAATACAGATAAATAGATATGAATTAGGAGCATCTTGGATTTCATGTCCTATGCCAAATAGCAATTTGCCCTCTTGAAATAGAGCTGCCAGTGGGAAAAACAGTATTTCTCAGAACTAGCAAAAGAAGCTTTGGTGTTGGTTGAAGGCGCACTCCATAGCTTGTTCCCTCAGCCTCTCAGCACCTCCTCTCCACAAGGGTGATGAGCGGCCCTGGCTTCAAGGGCCCTTTAAAGTACATGAACCGGCGCTGACACGGAGTGGGACTGATAAATGAGAACGTGCCTCCATTAATATCATTTAATATGACCAAAGCAGGGAGGCAAGTACCAGGTGAGAGCCTCATGATCACCTGAGTTTGATCCACGGGTAGATGAACCATTCTTGGCCTCTGCCTCCCATTTTCGTCCCCTTCAGAAGAGTGCCCTCTAGTGTTCATGAAAAAGGGAAGCCCTAGTGGTATATTGGATTATGCCTTGAACTACTAACCATAAGGTCAGTAGTTCGAAACTTCAGTGGCTCCTCGGGAGCTCAAGAAGGCGTTCTGCTCCTGTTGTGTTAGACTGGGTTGCCTAGCAAAACAAATCTGGCGACACTCACTGATGTGGAAGAGAGAGTTTGCTATCAAGAAGTAATTACAGGGCTGAGCCCCGGTGGCGTAAGTGGTTGAGTGCGGAACTGCAGCCTGCAGGCTTGGCAGTTCAAATCCAGCGGCGGCTCTCAGGAGCGGCACTGGGTAGCGCCCACGACCCCCAGAGGCAGTGATGCCCACAAAAACAAAAGAAGTAATTACATATCAAGAAAGCAGCCCAGCCTAGTCCCACTCAAGTCCCTAAATTGATACTAGTCCCTCGGTCCCTCTTCAGGCTCATGTAGCCAAATGCAATGACGAGACTGCAGGAAGAGCATAAACTGGTGAGGGCAGGGTCCTGTGGATTGAAGGATGGTGACAACATGGCCAAGTGCCGGCAACTCCCGGGTCAATAGCAAGAGTCCCAGCAAGCAGGAAGGTGATGGCACAGAGACAGAGGGAGGTTCTCAGTTCCCTCCATTTATAAGAATGCCCCACTTCTGAGGAGACGTCAGCAAGCTGTGACCTGATTGACAGATTTGGATTCCACCTCTATACTTTCATGCACCTTCAAGTTGACACACAATGATCAAAAGAAAGATAAGGCCTTCTTCTCCTCTAGTAAAGATGTGCAGTTTCAGAAACCTGCCCACAGGGGCAGGTCTACTCAGTCCTACAGGGTCACTACAAGTCGGAATAGGCGTGATGGCAGGGAGTTTAGGGCTTTTGATTTTGGTGTTGATTTTTTTTTATTTTTGTTTTGTTTTGTTTGTTTGTTTTGTTTTTGGGGGCATCACTGCCCTCTGGTGGTTATGGGAGCTACCCAGCGTTGCCACTGAGAGCCACTGCTGGATTTGAACCACCAAGCCCACGGGCCACAGTCCCGCACTCAACCACTTACGCCAACAGGGCTCAGCCCTTGGTGTTGATTTTTTAATCAATGTAGCCTGGCTAGATTCAGGATCCCTGATCTGTACCAACAAATCACTGGGAAGAAGTGAGCCTGAGGTTCCTGCCATTTGAACCCAGTAGACCTGTCACTTTAAACACGCTATCTGGAACAGAGTAACAAGAGGAGTATCTTCCAACCCTGCTCTGAGGAGGCGGAGGTGGAAAATCCCCATCTAAACACCCTGCCCACAGTCAGTCTACAAGTGGTACAAGAGATGAACTTCAATGAAAGAGGGATCCAAGGTTTGGATTCACTTTACGGAAAGTTATTCACCATTTGCTTTTGATTCTTTCAGGCCTTATCAACCCTTGAATGGGCTGACCAGAACCAAAGGGACTCGCTGAGGGTTCAGGGCTGCCTAAGCCTCATAAAACATGACATAATCTATCATGATATAATAGCCAAGTGGAGAGGCCAAAAAGAGGCCTGAGCTCTCAATAGCTTCTTGGTTGGTGAAAGCGATGAATCCCTCCTTGGGATATACAAGTTCTGTGCTGTGGCCCTTCCAAGATCTCACTCTGTGTGGAGAAAAAAATCTATAGAAACTCATGTGTGTATAAGAAAGAGGTTTATACACAAGAGCCATTGAACATTGAGAAAACATCCCAGTTCCGTCCAAGGTCATAAGTCTGATATTAGCCCATATATCTGATACCAATCCTTAAGTTCTCTTCAGACTGATGAAGCATACGCAATGACACCAGGACAATCACAGGCCAGTAGGTGCAGAGTCTTGTGTATCCAGTGGCGACAGAAGCATCTCAGCGCTGGCTGACATTTGAAGAAGAGTTGTAGTAAATGAACTTCCTTGTAGGTGTGTAGATATTATCCTATCACCGAAAGCATTGTACTTCAAGATAGACATTTGCAGCTGTTTCTTCCCGTTTGTGTTTGTTCTTCATCAGCATAGGAAGCTCCTAAAAGCTTGACCCCGTTCACACCATTATTTTATTTATTTATTTGGGGGGGGGGCATCACTGCTCTCCGGTGGAGGGAGTAGGAGGTCCAGCCCCACTGCTGGAATTGAACCTCCGTCCCAGTGGGCCGCAGTCCCGCGCACAACCCTAAGCCACCGGGGCTCAGCCCAAATTACTTTTTTTTGTTTGTTTGTTTTTTGGGGCATCACTGCCCTCAGGTGGTGGGAGTAGGAGGCCCAGCCTGTGCTCCATGGAGCTGGAATTGAACCTCCATCCCAGTGGGCCGCAGTCCCGCGCACAACCACGACGCCCCCGGGGCTCAGCCTGTTCTCACCATTATTGTTGCCTCCATGTCTTTCCCAGGCTTATCCTGAGTGCCTTCCAACCTGAGGGTTCACCTGCCAGCCCTGTATCTGGCAATATTTCACAGCTTTTCTTACGGTTCTCATTGTCTAAGCATTCATAAGTGGACAGTCTGTTCCTCCTTCATAGCTTGTTCTTAGTCTGGAAGCTTTGCTGAGACTCGTTCATCTTTGGTGACCCTGCTAGCGTTGCAAATACGAGTGACCTTGCTTCCAGCATCACAAAAGCACACAATCCACCACAATATGACAAACTGACAGACAGATGGGGGAGGGAGGCTTTTAGGAAGGGTGAATGCTGGGAAAAAAGGAGTCTTCTTCCCTAGGTCCACATGGAATTATCACTAAAACAGCCCTTCTTCATTAAACACGTGTAGAATTGGATCTGTATGTTCTGAACACTGGGACCATGTGTCGAATCAGGTCTCCAGTGGCCAAGGCACAAGAGTGAGGCAACTCTGTTCATGGCTGTACCATCCCTTCCCCGGGGCACAGTGGTACAGAAATACTAATGGCAAACAATATATTAACATGTACTGAGCACTTCCTATTTTCTTGGGCCTTCCTGCCCAAAGCACTTTTCATGGGCTCCCTGATATCATCAGCATAACTCTATGATAACGTTCTAAGTTCATCCTCATTTTACATATAGAGAAATGGCAGCTTCAAAAAATGACAGAACTTTGGCAAATTTGTACAACCAGCAGGGGTGGAAGCAAACTTCAAACCCAGACAGTTTTGACTTCAGAATCTTGCTTTTAATTATTAGGCTATGGACCCAAGACTGAGTTACTAAGTGATTTCAAAGGAAAACTGAACCATTTGCCAATTACTTATCTCTCAGGTTGACTAAACTTCTGGAATTGACATACTTCTTCCTCTCTTATTACTCTAGGATATTCCTCTAAGATGAACCCAAGAGCACAACTTTCCCAGAGAGGAGAGAAGTCTAGCTGAAACAAGAACATGCAAATAGCCATGTAGTCCAACTATTCAACCAATAACCCATTAATTCTACATCTATTAAGAGCCAAGAATATGTTTCCCATGCACTAAATCCTGAAAGTAAAGATGCAAAAATAAATTAGGTGGAGAATATGGCCTCAAAGAACTTAAAATACTGTGGAACATCCCCTTCTGGGGGGTGGGGCGGGGCAGCACAGCAGTGAAGATACAGTTCTGGGAAAGGTACTGGTCTGACCTACTGACCTGGGGGCAGACTAAGAGGGGAGTGCCAAGTGACCAGCAATGGGGGCAGAATCATGAAGTCCCTGTAGGATCCAATCGTGGACTTCTGACTCAGGGGGGCAGTGCTTGGCACCTCACCTGAACTGGTTGGGCAGTATTCACAATGGACTGTTCCATTCCTGATTGCAGGAAGAGCAATGGGGATTTGTAGGAGGTATGCCTGTCGGGGTCTAAGTGCTGTTAGGTATACAGGTCTCAGGATAGGAAACCCTGAAAAAAACGGGGGCTGGACTGATATCAGATGTCCTTCTGTCTATTTAGCAGAGAGATATTCTGTATCAGGATAACAGACTTGAAACTATTGGATGGTCTTTTTTTCTTCTTCTTTCTTTTGGTGTCTATTTAAGATGGGCAGAATAATCAACTCCAAGGAGACCAGGACAGGACTGATAGGGAGGAGGGGTAGCAGTGAGCTGATAATGACAGAGACAAGGGAATAGCAAGGGTTCTAAACAGGGAGGAGGGTATGGCATTCCTTGTCGTGTTTGATAGTGCTTAACACGTATCTGAGAAGAATGACTGAGAGGTGAACAATAGGTAGACATGATAGTGGGGCAGAAGGAAAGATTAAGAAAGTAAAAATTATATATATGGGTATAAATAGATATCATATGCAAATTCATAAATATATAAAGATAGGTGTATTTGTCCATGTATATATACATATGCACATACAACAAGGAAGCAGATGGACTTTGAGCCTCTACTTAAATCTTACCACTGTACAAGAATGGTTTTTTCAAATAATGTGGCACTGTATGATACTCACCTTCCCAACACAATCGCTGAAGTCAAAATGGGTACATAAGTAATTGTGATGAAGAAAGCTGATGGTGCCTGGCTTTTAAAGAATATGGTGTCTGGGGTCTTAAAGTAAAACAAGCCACCACCTACCAAGAAATCAACAAAGCCTACATTGAAGAAACACATCAGCTTGGTGTCAGTAGGACTAGATATCAGAAGTTCAAAAACAAACAACAAAATTGATATGAAGGAGCATGGACAAAGTGGAGGCCCAAGGGCCACATGAAAGGGATGATACATCCAGGGTGTGGCATAGCACTAATGAAATACATAACTATCCTTTAGTTCTTTAATGTTTCCTCCCCTTACCCTTATGGTCTTTATTTATTTTTTTTTGTGGGCATCACTGCCTCTGGTGGTCGTGGGAGCTACCCAGCGCTGCTCCTAAGAGCCGCCGCTGGACTTGAACCACCAAATCTGCGGGCCATAGTCCCGCATTCAACCACTTATGCCACCAGGTCTCAGCCCCGATGGTCTTTATTTTAGCTCATTAATCTTGGTACACCTTGTATAATTTGTATAATTAAGATCATTGGATGTACAAAAGACAAGCTAGGTAACCATTCAGAAATAGTAACAGGAGTAATAATTCCCTGAGGGAACCAGAAAAAGAGGGAGAAGGAGGAAAAGAGGGAACTGATAGCAATGATGACTTTTTAATCCCACACGAGGGGAACAAATAACAGAATTATAAGTGAATGAATACATTGGATGGTATAAAATATGGCAAAACAATAATAATAATAATTTAAATATTAGGAATCTAAAATTAAATCTTATGTTGATTCAATATGAAGCAATAATATATGAAACAATAATAATAGAGTCCACTATAAAAAATGTATAACTTCTTGAAAGATCATCAATAAAGAAACAGGATTTGACAACGGCACAATACACATTCTTCTCCAATGCTCATGGATTGTGTCAGTCCGGGTAGACTAGAGGAACAAATTCAATAGACACGCATATGGATATAAAGAATGGGTTGATATTCAAGAGGAACAGGGCATTGAGAAAACATCCCAGCCCAGTCCAGCTCAAAGTCACAAGTCCGATATTAACCCATATGCCCGATATCAGTCCATAAAGTCTCCTTCTGACTCATGAAGTCACAGGTCAGTGGGTACAGAGTCCCGGCACCGACAGGGGTCTCCCCATGACTCCTCACTTCCAGGATTCAGGGTCCATCAACACCATCCCGTGGTGGCAGAAGCAACTCATCACTGGCAGAGGCCTCCACGTGGCTGCCCCAGCCTCAGAGGTCCGGCTCCATCAGGGCAAAGCCGTGTGGTCTCTCCACCAGCTACTCTAGCCTCCCAGACGCCACCATTCTGTGTTGCCTGTGATTAATCATCTCTGAAACTAACTCCCAACAACTGGGGAAGATAGCTTCTCATCTTCACGAGGGAAATACTGCGAGATTTCCTCAGAAGTCTCAGGAGAAAGCCATGCCCACATAGAGGCCTCATTGGCTACTCAATGGCTATCTCCAGATTAACAGGCTAGACTCCACCCCTACATTTCTATCATAAAATTAACATAAGCACATGACTGCCACATGGATTATTCTCTAGGATGTTCTAAACAAGGAGGACAGAAAAGAAGTCTCAAGAAACCTTAAAACATTGAAATCATACAAAGATAAATCATACCTTCTCCAACCACAGTGGAATTAAATTAGTTACAATTAAATTAGTAACAAGAAAACTGGAAAATACATGTTATGTGAAGATTAAGCATATCACATTTAAGCTACTATTAAACAACTTAGAGGCCATAGAATAAATCAAAAAAGAAATCAGAAAATACTTAAGAGTCAAATGAAAAGGAGAGTACAATATGATAAAACGTAGTATGTAACAAAGGTAATGCCCACAGGGAAATTTAGAGCAGTAAACTCCTAGATTTAAAGAGATCTTAAATCAATAACCTCACTCTAAAAATTGAGGAATTAGATAAGGAAGGCCAAACTAAGTTCAAAGCTACCAGAAGGAACAAATCACAAAGATCAGAGGAGAAATCAAGGAAATAGAAAAGCCACAGAATCAACAGAACCAGAAGTTGAGTTTGGGGAAAGATTTAAAAAAAAAAAAGACAAGTGTTTAGTGAAACTGAAAATAAAGATGCAAATATCTAAAACCTATAGAAATGAATAGCATCATAACAGAATACTGTGAACATTTGTTTGCCAAAAAATTAGATAATTTTGATTAAGTGGACAAACTCTTAGAAATAAGGAAAGTAGATAAGAACAATAACCAAACACTTCTGGTTTGGATGATTTTACTAGGCAATCTATCAAACACTGATAGATGTGACTCCAATCCTTCTTAACTTAAAAAGAGAAAAGAGAAGAGGTTATACTTCCTAACTTTTTCTATGACATACTTTTTTCTATCTATCTATCTATCTATCCACTTCTTTTTTTTTTTTTTTAGGCATCACTGCTCTCAGGTGGTGGGAGTAGGAGGCCCAGCCTTTACTCCTGGGAGCTGGAATTGAACCTCCATCCCAGTGGGCCACAGTCATGCGCACAACCACTACGCCACCGGGGCTCAGCCCTATCTATCCACTTCTATAAAATACTCTGAGACCATTATCCTGATATCAAAGACAAAGATAACATAAGAAAAGTACAAGTCAGTATCACAAATACAGGGGACTTTAAAAGTTCATTGAATTTTTTTTTTGTTGCTGTTTTTCTACCTTGTAATGTAAACAGAATCCAGAAACACACGATTAACCCAATGTCACTCAGGGAGGAGTACAGATGACACCGACGCTCCTGGCCCCTGCTCGGAAAAGACTGTTTTCTCGAGGGTCTTATAATTCCATTTTCCACTAATTTTTTAAATCCTTTTATTGGGGGCTTATACAACTCTGAACAAAATCCATACATAGGTCCACTGTGTGTCAAGCACATCTGTACATCCACTGTCCTCATCATTCTCCATCTAAGCCCTTGATATCGGCTCATCATTTTTCCCCTCCCTCCCCATAATCCCCACCATAAACCCTTGATAACTTATAAATTATTCTTACTTTATCATAGCGTACACTGCTAAATGACTTCCTTCACCCACCTACCCGCTGTTCATACCCCAGGGAGGAGGTTTTATGTAATCTCTGTGGTCAGTTCCCCCTTCCTACCCCATCTTCCCTCCATCCTCCTGGTATTGCCACTCTCATCACTGGTCCTGAAGGGTTCATCTGTCCTGGATTCCCTATGTCTCCTATCTGTGCCAATGTAAATCTTCTGGTCCAGCCAAATTTGTAAGGTGGAACTGCGATTATGACAGTGAGAAGGAGGAAGCATTGAAGAACTAGAGGAAAGTTGTATGTTTCATCATTGCTGCACTGCAACCTAACTAATTTATATCCTCCCTGTGACCCCTCTGTAAAAAGTCTGTTGCCTACAGATGAACTTTGGGTCCCCAAACTGCATGCCCCCTCATGCACACTAATAAAATTTTTAGTTCCTTGATGCATGGTACTTGATCCCTCTGACACCGTGTGACCACAGACTGGTGTGCTTCTTCCATGTTGGCTTTTTTACTTCTGAGCTAGATGGCCACTTGTTTGTCTTCAAGTCTTTAAGACCCAAGACACTATATCTTTTGATAGCTGGGCACTATCAGCTTTCTTCACCATATTTGCTTATGCACACATTTGTCTTCAGTGATCCCAAAAGGAAAGGTGGACACACAATGATATCATTTTATGTTTCTTTGATGTCTGATTCTTGGTTCCCTTGACCCCTTGGTGTGTTTTTTACTTCTGAGCTAGATGGCCACTTGTTTGTCTTTAAGCCTTTAAGACCCCAGATGCTATATCCTTCGATAGCCAGGCACCCTCGGTTCTCTTCACCACATTTGCTCATGTATACTTTTGTCTTCGGCAATCCAGTCACATTTTATACTAATTTTTTGAAGTCCCCTCATATGGATGCAAAAATCCTAAACAAGCTACTAGTAAATGCAATCAAAAAACATCATTTACAAAATTATGCACCAGAACCAAGTAGGATTTGTTCCATGAATGTAAAGGTGTCTCACCACTAGAAACTCAATACATGTAATAGAATAAATGTAAAGAAGCTTATTAGCATCTCAATTAAAGCCAGAAAAATTTTTAAGCAAAATCCACCACCCTTTCATGAAAACTCACTGCCATTGAGTGGATACTGATTCACTGAAACCCTAAGGACAGGTTAGAACTGCCCCTGCAAGGTTCCAAGGCTCAAACTCTACAGGAGTAAAATGCCCCATCTTTCTCCTGAGGATCAGCTGGTGGCTTCAAACTGATGACCTTGGGATTGCAGCCCAACTGGAAAGCACTATGCCGCCAGGCCTCTTCTTACAAATATTCAAATAACTAGGAATAGAAGGGAAATTATTCAAAATGATGAAGGGAGCATTTACTAAAAACACACAGCTAGCAGCATACCTAATGGAGAAATTTCCCTTAAGATCAGGAACAAAACAAGGGTGTCCAGTAGCATCACAGATATTCAATATTGTACTGAAAATCTTAACCAGAGCAACTAGGCAAGAAAAATTTTTAATATTCATATGGGAGGGAAGAAATAAGATACTCTATTTGCAGATTACCTGATCCTATATGTAGAAAATCCCAAAGAAGCGACAAGAAATCTACTAGAACTAGTAAATCAACTCAGTGGGACAGCAAAGTACAAACTGACAGATGAGTAATGAAGTTGGGTAAGTGACTCAGAACACAGGACCTTCCCCCAACCAACTCCCATCCCAGAGACTGACTTGAAAATGACAATGTGATGGCACCAAGATTATGAGTTTCCATGTGACAAAAATGAATTCTTCAGACCTAAAAAGAAAGAGGCCTCCCTCCATCACCCCCCAACAACTAACCTCAAAACATTTTTCAGTCTTTGCTTGGTGAAGCAGGCTAGCCAATCCAGGAAGCAGAACTGGAAAGATGAACGTTTCCAAATAGTCTTTGGGGGAACCTGAAGCAAACAAACAGGTTATTGCTGAAAATACTGAAAAACTAAAACCATTGTGGAAGAAATGAATGCTCATGAACCAAAAAGAGTATCATCTATCAATCTATGACTGCTGAGTTCAATATTAGAATGTTTCTGTTCATTTGCTAGGGCTGCCCAAATAAAATGCCAAGCCTAAGCCGATGACTTCTGAGGGTGGCCGTTTGTAGTCCCACGGTTTGGGAGATGACAAGACCAGGTCAGTGCACTGGGTGGGTCATGCTCCTTCCAGAGGCTCTGGGGGAAGATCCTTTCTGGTCTCTCTCAGCTTCTGAAAGCTTCCTGGCCCTGCAGACCCATCTTTACATGACTGCCTGCCTGTTTCTTTGTGACTCCTCTTCTTCCTTTCATTTTTAAAGTCATGTTATTGGGGGCTTGTACAACTCTCATCACAATCCATACATTCATCCATTATGTCATGCACATTCATACATTTGTTTCCCTCATCATTCTCAAAATATTTGCTCTTGGTATCAGCTCTGCATTTTTGCCCTCTCTTTTCAACCCCCACACCCCCATGGACCCTTGATAATTTATAATTATTTTGTCGTGTTTTATACTGTCCAATGTCTCCCTTCACCCACTTTTCTACTGTTCATCTCTCAGGGACAGATGTAGATCCTTGTAATCAGTTCTCCCTTTCTTTCCCACCTTCTCTCCACCCTCCCAGTATCACCACTCTCACCACTGGTCCTGAGGGGCTATCTGTCCTGAATTACCTGTGTTTCCAGTTCCTATCTGTATCTGTACCATTGCACATTCTCTGGTCTAGCCAGATTTGTAAGGTAGAATTGGGATCATGATAGTGGGGGGCCAGGGGGAGGAAACATTTAAGAACTAGAGGAAAGTTGTATGTTTCATTGTTGATACGCTGTACCCTGGCTGGCTCATGTCCTCCCCACAGCCCTTTGGTAAGGGGATGTCCAGTTGTTTACAGATGGGCTTTGGGTTTCCACTCTGCACTTCCCCCTCATTCACAATGATGTGATTTTTTTTGTTCAACACCTCATGATCACACATGTTGGTGTGCTTCTTCCATGTGGGTTTTGCTGTTTCTCAGCTAGATGGCTGCTTGTTTATCTCCAAACCTTTAAGACCCCAGATGCTATATCTTTTGATAGCCAGGCACTATCACTTTCTTCACCACATCTGCTCATGCACCTGCTTTGTCTTCAGCGAGTGTGTCTGGAAAATGAGATCAAGGAATACCAGTTTAATAAAACAAAGTGTTCTTGCAGTGAGGAAGTACTTGAGTGAACGTCCTCTTTTATGGGCAGCACTCAAGACAGACCAGGACCAACACTCCTCTAGTATCACATATTGTGACATTAAGTGATAATTTTCTGCAAAGACTAATTCCAAACAAGATTTCATTGACAGCTACCAGAGTTTAGGACATTTACACACACACACACACACACACACAATTTATAACAGTCCCTCTGATTTCTCTGTAGTCTGATATAGTCAGTGTCACAGCCTCAGGACTAGTTGGTTCCATGTGGTTCTGCTTCTCTGCAGCCCAGTTCTTAGTCGGAATCTCAATGCTGCTCCCAAAACTGTTTCAGCTATCTATATTCAAATCTTATCAGTTAAAGAGAAACTCTCCAACATAAGACCAGAATTCAACTAATTCTTAATTACCCACAGGGTGTCATGTTTTGATGGATCATTGCTAAGGGTTTCTAGCCATGCCTTTGTAATTCTCACCAAATGACTGGGTGGATATGCTTATAATGCCGATAAGTTACACAGTGCAAAGAGGGTGTGTTAATCTGGGTAGATTAGAGAAACAAATCCATCAGCACACATATGTACATGAGGGAGAGGTTTATACACAAGAGGAATGGAACATTGAGAAAGCATTCCAACCCAGTCCAGTCCAAGGTCATAAGTCTGATATTAGCCCATATGTCCAATACCAGTCTATAAAATCTTCTTCCGACTCATGAAGCATGTGCAATAACACCAGGACAACCACAGGCGAGTGGGTGCAGAGTCTTGTGTATCCAGTGGTGGTGGAAGCATTCAGCACTGGCAGGGGTCTCCCCATGGCTTCTCCAGGTTCTAGGGCTCAGGATCTATCAGTAGTACCCAGTGATGGTAGAAGCATATTAGAGCTGCCAAGGGTCTCCCATGGCTCCTCTGGTTTCCAGGACTCAGGATCTATCAGTGTGCTACCATGTGTCTTGTCATCTGCAATGTCTTCCAAGGACTGAGCCATAAGTCCCTCACCTCCATGGAGGAAATACCGTGAGATTTCCCAGAATTCTCAGGAGAAAGTCATGCCCA
Organism: Nesogale talazaci; assembly: GCA_004026705.1. Taxonomy (NCBI): domain Eukaryota; kingdom Metazoa; phylum Chordata; class Mammalia; order Afrosoricida; family Tenrecidae; genus Nesogale; species Nesogale talazaci. Next base: position 8,663 of record PVJH01017187.1, on the reverse strand, counting down.
CACAGAGGTCTCATTGGCTATCTCCAGAATGACAGGCTAGACTTCACTCCTACACTCCTAATCATGAGATTGACACGAGTACATGACTGCCACAGAAGGGATTCTCACTACTACCAAGAAGAGCTAGGTGAAGGAAGAGTGTTTTGGAACCTGTATCCCTGCATGGAGAATTCCCTACACCTAGGAGACAGGAAGTTGTAAAACCAGAGATGGTGAGAAGCAGTGGCAGATAAATAGCAGAAGACCAGTAAGAGATGGTGCTATAGGTATCCTGGTCCACAGAGAGCTGGAGAGCTGAAGGCTTTCAAGTCAGAGGGGTGACTGAAGGAATGAGGTCCCTCCAGGCACCTATCAACGAAGCTAGGCTTGCTAAAACATGGAGCTGTGCCTTAGGGTGGAAGCTTGGAGTTGGGGCTCGAGAAATATATCTGTGGAGTGAAAGACTATGTAACACTTACCTGAACAGAGCAGAGGGCAGATTAACTCAAGAAGTCAAAGGGGGTCAAGAAGCTAAGGGGCAGAGAGAGGCCTACCTGAAGGCATAGCTGTGAAACTATCTTAATAATAATAGTAATAATAATATTGTACAAGAACAGTATCCTGAATCCCTCCTGATCCTGAAATGTCATCTGGGAATTCCTGGCTGTGAGTTCTGCATGGTCACTGCAATGAATATCAAGCCCTGAAGACAAGTAGAGAGCTCCATGGGAGGGATGGTGACTGTCAAATTGGTACCCAGTGGTTACAGAAAGGAGGTAAGAGTGACCTCCACCCCTAAGGACTCATCTTTGGTTGCTGCTGCTACTGCTGCTGCTGGGTGCCTCTCCGCCTCGAGTTAGAAGAGGTTAGATGTCTCCACCAAGTCATTTTTATAGAGATTAACCAAATTAGGTGTTGTCAGACAAAAGTACAAATCAGTTCCTAGTTTTCTCATGGAGTATCTATCAACCCAGAGAATTTTATAGCAGTGCTTCTCAACCTTCCCAATGCTGCAACCCTTTAATACAGTTTCTCGTGTTGTTGTTTGGGCTGAGTCCAGGGCCAGGCACCCTCTATTCCAGGCTCTCAAAAAGATGGATGGTCTGCTAAGCTTCATAGCACCTGAATGTCAATGCACCAGTCTTTGGCACTCCCCAGAACTTACCTCACACACAAAACATACCTTCCTAGAATTGTGTCCCAGGGACAGGATGACCCCCATCTGGGTGGGACACAGTCTTGCTCTCCCACCACTGTTTCCTAGCAACCACAGCACTGAAAACAATCCTTCTGCCTTCAACTCAACTCATATATATATCCCACCATCCCAGCACCAGGTGCAGTTACCCTGGCTTAACTCTCAGGTCTCGGAACCTGCCAGGAGCTCAAGATGCTCCTGTCGGTCTCTTTCTCTGCTGTCCCTTCCCTTCCCAAAAGTCCTTCACTACCTCCAATAAAGCCTATATATTTGCTTTTCATCCTTAACTAAGATCTGTCTCCTTCCTACGGCTCCATCTCTACCTCTCAGAGGTGATACCCAATCATAAAATTATTTGGGGGGGGCATCACTGCCCTCTGGTGGTCGTGGGAGCTACCCAGCGCTGCTCCTGAGAGCCACCGCCGGATTTGAACCGCCAAGCCCGCGGGCCGCAGTCCCGTACTCAACCATGTACACCACTGGGGCTTAGCCCCATAAAATTATTTTTGTTGCTACTTCACAACTGCAATTTTGCTAGTGTTATGAATCAAGCAACTCCTGTGAAAGGTTTGTTTGACCCCCAGAGGGGTCACGACCCACAGGTTGAGAATTGCTGTCCTATAGGAAAATTAGTAAACCCTATAGAGTAGAAAACAACCTGGAGCCCCACCCCCACCCAGCTGCCTCTCTAAAGAACTAGAACATGGGTCATTGACTCCTCAGGGCTCAGGAAGAAAACTGACCAGGCTGTTTGCCCTAAAGGACCAAGACAAAAGGCCCCACACAAAGAAAACTCACTGCCCGGCCACACAAAATCATAGTATGCTTGTTACTTCTCGTAATCTTGAGTACAGTTTCACTTTAAAGATAGATTAGTGGAGTAGAATGGACTTCTCCCTAAAAACAGGTGAAACCCACACGAGACACTCCTTAATTTTGTGGTCTTCTTAAAGTTCATTGACCCACTCCCACCCCAACTCTGCCACTCAGCAATGTTACCAGTCCCCCATGACACAAGATGTGTGCTTACTTCTTTACTCACATGTTTTGGCCTCAATTGTTTTCACTTTTGCTTGAGGACAAGGTGAGGCCGGAGACACTTGGGGAATGGAGATCTGGTTCCCTCTACTGATGCCCTGGAAAATGGTGTCTGCCACTAGCGGAACCTGGAAGGGGCGGGGAGAGTCCATGCGGATAGTTGAAATCATGGTAGAAACTGAAGAAAGCCCTTCTCTGGGTGTAATGGTCTTGCCGTCTAATTCTCTGTGAGGCTTTGGGATCACAGGAGCACACTGAGCACCAACCTTTGTCTCCCTTATGAGGACACCTACGAGGCACAGCAGCCAACTAACAAAAGGAAGACCGTAAAAGAATGAGAGGTTTCCAAACATTTCCAAAATGAACAGAAACTTGTTGACAGAAAAAGAAAATGGGGAAGTAGTACCCATATACAGGGAGAAACTGCCCCAGAGAAGAAGGAGACAACCCTCCCTCCCAGAATGCCAAGGAGGCTCAGTGCTCACAGTTGACAAGTATCGCATGAGGTGGCAATGGGACCAGAAGTGGCAAACTGGGGGCACGCAGACAGGTTTCAGCAGAGCTGCTAAACAATGAGAAACTATGAAGTAGGAGCTGGTGATCCACTTATCAAATAACTTGGTCAGTGAAACCTTTTTGCTGAGCAGTAGAACCCTATATGATCCGGTGCCAGAAGAGGAACCCCTCAGGTTGGAAGACACCTAAAAGGAGAATGGAGAAGAGCTGCCTCCTCAAAGTCGGATTGAGTTTAATAAGCAGATGGAATAAAGCTTTGGAGAACCTTCACTTACTGACAGCCTGAGTTGAAATGAAAAGCACCCCCTGCAAACATCCGTTAATAATCAAAATAAGGGCTGCGCAAAGTATGGATCTAGGAAATTTGGAAGCCATCAAGAATGAAATTGATCATAAAGATCAATATCCTAGGCATTCATGAGCTCAGGGAAACAGGTATTAGCCATTTTGAACTGGACGATCATATGATCCATTATCCTGGGAATGAAAAATTCAAGAAGAATGGCATTGCCTTCATTGTCAAAAGACCTGACCTGAAACATCAAAGTGTCAGTGAGAGGATAATATCTATATGCCTACAAGGAAGACTTGTTAAAAAGACTATTGCTCAAATACATGAAGCAGCCAAGTCAAAGATGAAGGAATAAGAGATCTTTACAAAGTCTGCATCTGGAACTAATCAAACATGCATCATCAATTGTTTATATGCAAGTTCAAGTTGAAACTGAAGAAAATTAAAACAAGTCCAAAAGAGCCAAAGTACATCCTACCTGAATTTAGAGATCTCAAGAATAGATCTGACACATTGAACACTTATGACAACCGACCAAATAACTTGTATGATGTGTTTTTATGTCATCACACATGAAGAAAGCAAAAGGTCCTTAAGAACACAATGACTAAAGACCAAATAACTTGTATGATGTGTTTTTATGTCATCACACATGAAGAAAGTGAAAGATTTTTAAGAAGACAAGAAATTTTTAAAAGGCCATAATGGATGTCAGAAGAGACTCTGAAACTTTCTCTTGAACACAGAGTAGATAGATAGAAAAAATGATGAAGTAAAAGAGCTGAACACAAGATTTCAAAGGGCAGCTGGAAAATACAAAGTAAGATATTACAATGAAATTAAGCTAGAAAACTGAAAGGGAAGAACATGCTTATTATTTGTCAAGCTTCAAGAATTGAAGAAAAAATTCAAGCCAGGGGTTACAATACTGAAGGACTCTGTGGGCAAAATACTGAACAACACAGGAAGCATCAAAAGAAGATAGAAGGGCAGTTGCTGGCCAGTCTTCCGAGAGCCTTGTCTGCCAGCACCAAGCGAATGGCCTCCCAAAACCATGACCCAGCTGCAGCCAGTGTTGTGGCTGCCTGAAATGGGGCTGAGCCCAGTGGGAATGCAGCCTGGGGTTCCATGGGCAAGAGCCTCCAACAGAAGCTGATGACCCTCATGTCACCTTTTGTCTGGTGACAAAGGAACCTCTGCTTTCCCGGAATCAAACAACCTTTTCAAGTGGGTAGGGAACATCCATGAAGCAGCTGGTAAAATCTATGAAGACCTGAGGTAAAAGCTCTCCCCGGAGTTCCCCAGTGGCTACCCTTACTATGCATCCACAGTGAAGTTTCTCACCCCCTGCTACCACCCCAACATTGACACTCAGGGTAACATCTGCCTGGAAATCCTGAAGGACAAGTGGTCTGCCCTGTGTGACATCAGGACTATTCTCCTCTCCATGCAAAGGCTGCTGGGAGAGCCCAATATCGACAGCCCTTTGAACACACATGCTGCCTAACTCTGGAAAAACCCCACAGCTTTATGAAATGCTCAAAGTGGCTTAGTGGCGTAGTGGTTGTGTGCGGAACTGCGGCCCACTGGGATGGAGGTTTAATTCCAGCTCCACAGGAGCAAAGGCTGGGCCTCCTACTCCCACCACCAGAGGGCAGTGATGCCTAAAAAAACCGCTCAAAGCAAGTTGCCAGCCAAGAGCCCTGACCCGCCCTGTCCTTGTGTTGTCTTCTCTTCCTTGGATGTCTATTCTTCCCCCGTCACACCCTGATTTCTCTGATGTGGTGTCATTTCTGTTTTGTTTGCTTTTTAAGTTAAGTCTCCATTTGCACCCTTGTGATGATCATATTAAATAAATAACATTTGGGGTTGAAAAAAAAGAAGATAGAAGGAATACACAGGTCACTGCACTGTTTACCCATTTTAGGGGGTATTATCTCATGAAGAGCAAGAATAGATAGTGCTAAAGAAAGAAGTGCAAGCCGAACTGCCAGAATCTCAGTTAAGAGGTTTCAATAAGAGGACACAATTCTGGAAGCACTTACTCATCGATGCCATGAAATTTGGTAGACAGCAGCTACCTGATCAAATGGTATTTTTTAATCAATATCTATATTTATATAGAAGTGATCAAGTAGAATACAAAGACTAAATAATTTCATTAAAATCACATACATGTGAAATTTTTATTATTACAGCTGTATATCCACAAGGAACTGCCAGTAATTCAAGAAGATTCAGAAGAGGATATGTGGGATATCATTGCTTGATGTCATTGGATCTTAACTGAATGCAGAAAATACCAGAAAGATGCTTCTCTGGGTTTTATTGACTATGCAAATGCATTTGACTTATGTATCAAAATAAATCACAGATAACACTTAAAAAGTAATTCCAGCAGACTTGGTTGTATTCATGCAGAACATATACACAGACCAAGAGGTAGATGCTTGAACAGAACAAAAGGCTATTTTATTATTTAAAATCTAGAAAGATGTACATCAGGGCTTTTTATCTTTTATTTTTATCTTTACCATACTTATTCAATCTGTATGCTAAGCAAATGATGTGAGAAGCTGGATTACATGAAATGATGAAGAACATGGTTTCAGGATTGGAGGAAGTCTCATGGACAATTCTTGATATGCAGAGGACAAAACATTGCTTGCTGAAAGTGAAGAGGATTTGAAGCACTTACTGATAAAAGCTAGAGGCGTCAGTATATACTACAACTCAGTGTAAAGAAAATAAAAATGCCCACAACTGGCCCGATAAACAACAGCATGATAAGGGAGGAAATACTGACGTCGTCAAGGATTTCAGTTTAGTCAGATCTACAATCAATGCTCATGAAAAGAGCTGTCAAGAAATTAGAGTGTATTGATTGGGTAAATATGCTCTTTAAAGGGTTAACAAGCAAAGCTGTCACTGTGAAGACTAAAGCATACCTGACTGGAGCCATTTCCAGCAACATTTCCAGTTGCTTCATATGCATGTGAAAACTGGATGATGAAAAAAAAGAAAAGAAAAGAAAACCGGATGATGAAGGACGATCACAAAAGAATTGGTGTATATGAATTATGGCACTACTTGTGCTGACAGAACAACAAATATCTAGGGAAGCCAGTCTGTATCATTGGTTAAATTAATGATACTATCAATAGAATTACCTTATGTGCCAGGTGAATGATTGATACTTTTCTTTAACATAAAATTATGATAATGACTCTAAGGTGAACCTGAGACATATAAAAACCACAGCTATACGAATGGATATAGAATTGGGGTAGTACTCAATTCTAGCCCTAATAGAGGAATAATTAGTTTTTAGGACATGTCCCCACTTGGCCTCATGAAGAAATCACTGAAGCTATGTGTGCTACAGCAAAGTGTGGTGAAGACACTAGGTGGTGCTCAGCTATCAGGAGGAATAGTGTCTGGAGTATGAAAGGCTTGTCTTCAAACAAGAAGATACCTAAGTAAAGCATCAACAAAATCCACATGGAAGATGCACACCAGCCTCTGTGATCCAAGGACTGTAATAATAATCTTCTAATCCAAAGGGATGGTATCAGAGCTTTAATTGTGAACACCCAGTTTGCAGAATGTTATGGATGTCAGTGGAAGCCCAAAATCCATGTTCAGTGTCCACACATGGACTAAGTCTCTGAAGATTTCCCTCTGACCACGGTTGAGCTATGTGGATAGCCTTGTTATCAAAGTGCTGTAATGTTGACTGTGGCAGATGTAGTTAGATTAAAATGTATTATCATTTGATCTCCCTTTTGACCCGTTTTAATGTTTCAGTTATAAAAAGGGGGTGGGGGGATATATGTGGATTAAGCCACTAGTAAATTTCTTCTGACTATGGGCCAGGGATGTGAAATAGCTTTGGCGTCATACAGAATGTACTGCAAAGTGGATGAATGCAAGTATAGTTAGGTTAAAACATAACATCTTATCATTTTATATTTTTGATCTATTTAAATAAGTTCAGGTTTTATTTGTTTTGTTTTGTTTGGGGGGGGGCGGGGGCATCACTGCCTCTGGTGGTCGTGGGCGCTACCCAGTGCTGCTCCTGAGAGCTGCCGCTGGATTTGAACCGCCAAGCCCACGGGCCACAGTCCTGCACTCAACCACTTACGCCACCGGGGCTTAGCCCCAGGTTTTATTTCTATTGAGGTTTTAATCTGTTCTACTTTGTTATTGTTAGTTTCTGTTTTACTTTTATTCCATATAGTAACTGGACTAACGGTTCCTTGGGGTTGTGGCGGGGGCGGGGGTGGGGGGCAAGGAGCTAATGGTAAGTATAAGAATGAAGACAAGATGATGAAATTGATAGTTGTGATGATTGTACAACTCTTCTAGATGTGACTGAACTGTTGAATGGTATGATGTGTGAATTATGTGCCGATGAAACTGTTAGAGACAAAACGCACACTAAAAAAAACCTGGAAAGATGTACAGCCAGAATGCATTTTAGAACAGAGCTTGGCAGAACTTCATCTCAGGTACTGTGGGCATGTCATCAAGAGGGATAAGCCCCAGGATGTCAGGATGCTAAAAGCGTAGAGTCGGCAGCAGCAGCAACAACAAAAGGCCGAGGGGAGGGGGGGACGCTCAATGGGATGGGATGGCACGGTGACTTCAACAGGTGACTCGAAATGTAGCAATTACTATGGGATGCTGCAAGATGGGACAGTGCTACATTCTGTTATACACAGAGCCACTGTGTATAGGACCAACCCTCGATGGCACCTAAGCACAAGAAATTGAATGAGAAATGGCTGGGGCTCCACTGGACTACTGTCTATATTCCCTCGTCTCCCATTCCGGCCCCTCTCTCATTCCATTTGGACTCTTCCGTAAAACAAAGCAAGCATATTTTGGAAGCTGAACTATTTCCACTGCCATGAGGGTGATCAAAAGGAAAACAGCAGTTTGGAATTTTTTTTTTGGGGGGGGGTGTCAAGAGTAGGATGCGATGGAATGTTCTAAAAGCTGTGCGACCTCCAGTAAAATGATGGGTGGACACTAAAAACTACTAAAAACCTGATGTAGAATGAAAAAAGACTTTAACTCTAGTCATTCATTTGGAGACCCCTGCCCAATCCCAAAAGGCTGTTGGTGGCACAGCGGTTAAGTGCTCCGCTGCCAAGCCAAAGGTGAGCAGTTTGGGTCCAGTAGCCACTCGATGGAGAACGAGGTGGCAGTCTGTGGGGGTCTTGTCCAGCGAGACCCTCACGTGGGGACCTTAGGGAGTGACGAACCTGGATGAAGAAAAGACACAGAGACGTGGAGCAAGACAAGTGCTGATCAAGCTCCGTTTATTAGGGAGAAATAAACCAATTTTATAAGGAAAGCAAGCCTAGGCAACAAGCCACGGCGTGAAACATAGTTATCTTCAAAGTTAACAAGTGAAGGTCAGCACACCTGCAAGTCAGAGGATAATCACAAATGCTCTATTCACTACCTATACCATCTTGTCAAGCCTCGAAGGCCAAGGGCGTTCCTACAACCACCCTCCAAGGAGGCCAGCTCTCCACAGCTCAAGGTCTATGCAAAAGTTACAAAAGTAACAGACCACAAAGCTCAGGCAAATAGACCATGACAGAGTTTAGGCTACGTGACTATAGCCAG
>PVJH01017186.1:10423-48552 GCA_004026705.1 Nesogale talazaci | reverse complement strand
TGATAGATGTTTAATGTTAAGTATAAGCTTGATTTCATTGATGTCTAGAAATTCTATATGGGTAAAAAATTGTGTACAGGTGCCATGTTGGCAAGGGGTGGATTGTGATGGGTAGGTTTGTTATGCCAACATGGCCACAGAAGATTGGTGGATCTGTTGTGACGGCACAGCCAATGAACACGCGGGATGAATTGAAGGGTAGATATAGGAAGGGCTTCCCAAGTCCCGCCCCCTCTCTCTGTTGTTTCCTGATCTTCGGACCAGAGAGCTGCCTTGTTGGTCCTGTGCCTCGACCTCCAAGCAACACTACCCGGGGGACACCTAATCGTGGACAGTGTTACTGTGAGGTGAGGATCCTTTAAGCCCTACTTTGCCACTCTTCTAGGATATACATCTCTCGAGCTGAGGACTGTTGTACTCTGTTATCTCGCTGACTGTTGGTGACTGTTGGTGACTGTTGCTCTGCCGTTTGCTGCCTGTAACCAGATAGCCTGGATTGCTCTACAGAGGACTATTCAGCGGCCCTCAAGAATTGAAGGACTGCTAGTCTTCTAGTTGCCTCATGCAAGTGAGTTGCGCCAAGCAATGTGTATTGCTTTATAGTTAACTTTTTCTCTTTTTATTTTATATATCTTAAGTGAGTTGCACCGAGCAATCTGTATTGCTTTATAGTTAACTTGTTCTCTTTTTATCTTATATATCTTTCTCAGTATATAAATACATAAAAAGGCATTATTAGTGTCCTGAATTTTATTTCTCTAAGAGAACCCTGCCTGACACAGGTGTTAAATTTCAACCAAGCTACATCTGTTATAAGCCACTTTGCAATGCACCCTGCATAATAATAAGAGCTTTTCATATCCCTGGTTTATGTCCACATGTAAAAGACCCCCTTTTGAATCTTCTCTCAAGCAACTGCTAATGGTGTCCTTTGGAAATTCATTTTGGCTCTCTGAACACAGGGTCATTCCTCCATGAAAAAAAAAAATCTCCCTGCCATTGAACCCATTCCAACTCAGAGTGATCCTATATGACAGGGTAGAACTGCCTCTGTGGGTTTATAACTCTTTTTTTTTGGGGGGGGGGGGCATCACTGCCCCCGGGTGGAAGTAACAGGCACAGCCTTGCTCCTGGGGAGCTGCTGCTGGATTTGAACTGTCAGTCCTATGGGCCGCAGTCCCGCACACAACCACTATGCCACCGGGGCTCCGGCGGGATTATAATTCTCTATGGGAATAGAATGCCTCCTTTTTCTCCCACAGAGCAGCTGCTGGTTTCGAACTACTAGCTTTGCAGTTAGCAACCCAATGCCACACCACTATACCACCAGGACTCCTGAAAAGGAGATAAGCTATTAAAATCAGTTTAGACGCGAAGAAGATAAACCAAAATACTTTCCTACAGAAGCATAGACATCTTTATTCATCAGAAATATAAAAATGTGAAGCCACACTTTTCAACTTATCTTTCTCATCCAAACACTTGTAAAGTTGCTGTTTCCTTCCACATTCATCTTTCTACCCCTTCCCTTAAGAATTTTACACACTTTGAGTTACACAATATCAAAATGGCAGTTGAGGGCATCCTGAGGTGCCTCAAATCATGTTCCTTTGCAATGTTCCTGGAGTTTAGGGAACAAAAGAAGTCTGAAAGAGTGAGATCAGAGCTGCAGCGAGGATAGGGCATGGTCTCCCAACAACTCTCTCATAGCCTAGCCCTTGGAACCTTCACTGAGAGAGCAGGAGTGTTGTCATGATGGAAACAGACTTCTCAATGCAATTTTCCTTGCCTTCTTCTCAACCATGAAATTTTCAGTTTTCTTAAAAACGGTCTAAGCCCAAGATAACCCTGTGTCTCCTTCAAGAAAACGTATCAAGATTACCCTCTTTGGAATTATAAAAACCATTTACCATAACTCTTTGAGCTACCTCCCTGCCTTGAATTTAAGTGGCTCCACAGATCCCCTGGGAAGTCACTGTTCTCAGTAGATCTTTTTTGAAGGAACGTTAATAAGGCTAAGACAAGTATATTACTGAGAAACACAGTCTTTTTCCATCTACTGACCACAGAGACTTGCTTAAACATGTTTTGTTTGGAATAAACCTGTGTATGTATGAACTGAAACCCTGGAAACAAGTATTTTTTACTTATTCTCACATTTGTGAGGATGCTTTCATTGCCAAGCACTTTGCAAGTTCTAGTTGTGACTGTTGCAGCATATATTCTACCCGACAAGCTGCCACTGCACATTGCTACAGCAGCAGTCACAGACAACTCTGTCCATTGGGCTCTCAAAAGGGATGTTGCTTGGACAGTAGCTAAATCAAGGCTGGTGGGAAGGAAATACAATTTTCCTTGGAAACAAGGAGTTGGGTTCCAGATCCTCCTTGGTCTTTTGTCTTGAACATTTACTACCATGTTTGTTTGAAGCCAATTCCTTACCCTCTCTGAGCCTCTGCTGTCTGTGGTAAGAACGGTGACAGATGAAGTTACCTCTGAGCGCAAGCTGTTGTAGGAATCAAGTGAGACTGAACATCAGGAGGTCCTTTGACAACTGAAAAGTGCTGGACAAATATTAGTTGTTAATATTATTAAGTAACAGCCTAAAGGCCTGAGCTCTGGTCCCAGCTTTGTACCTGTCTTTCCCCTTAGCAGTTTCTCAGCTGAATTTACCACACTTCCCTACAGGTTGTATTTTCCCCTGACAATTATTTAATTCCTTTCTCAATAAGCGCGTTCCCTGAGCAGAGTCCCATAATCCATGGGGAACATAAATCTATGCTTGCCCTTGAGGAACTTATAGCAGTCAAGACAGAGAATAAATAGTTAAAACGGCTGAAGGAAGACAAGTGGAGATGTGAAGATTATAGAACTTGAAGTCCGAAGTTGATTCTCTAAATTAGTCTCCTGGATCCGCTGAGTTTTAGCTTCTTCTTCTGTAAAATGGGTCTAATAATAATAATGAAATATTTCTAATAACAATACCTTCCCTAACCCCAAGCCAATCAAATCCAATGCCATCAAGTTGATTCCAAAGCCTGGTGGCCATCTACAGGATTTCAATATTGTGAATCTTTACAGAAGCAGACAACCTCATCTCTCTTCCAAGAAGCAGCTGAAATATTTGAACTCTCCATCTGGAAGCTAGCAGCCCAATGCCTAACTCACGGCATCAACAGGGATTCTTCATATCTATCTTGTACGTTTTTTTTGATTCACTACCATCAAATCAATTCTGACTCATCGCGGCCCTATAGGACATGATAAAACTGCCGCTGTGCATTGCTGAGATGGCAACTCTTCAGTGTCGTAGAAACCCCACCTTCCTTCTGGGGCACAGCGGGTGGTTTCTAACCGCTGATCTTGCTGTTTGCAGCCCAAAGGGTCACCTCGACACAATCAGGACTCCTTTTATATGCTTTGTAGTCTTCTAAGAAACGTCAAATGAAACGTTGCCTACTCACACTGCTGTGCAGACGTTATCACTTTTATCATAAGGAAATGGTAGTTTCCTTGGTCATGATAGCTCCTTGGTCATGACAGTGTCTCTGCTCTAAATGACCCCTATTCGTGAGAATTGCCTCAGAGGCAGGGAGTTTGGTGTGAGGTTGCTTACTGCATATTTACTACATGCCAGGCCCTCTGCCTTTCATTTTATGTGCATCTAGTCTGATGGCATAGTGGTTATATGTTAGACTGCTGACCACAAAGTCAGCAGTTGACACCCACCAGCCACTTCTCAGAGATGAATGAGGCTTTCTGTTCCCAGAAAGATTGACAGAGGCAATTCGACTCTGTCGTGTAGGATTGCTATAAGTCCTCTTTTTTTTGCTGTCCCTCTATCTTACCAAGCATGATGCCCTTAACTAGGAACTGGGAATCCTTAGTAATGTCCAAAATATGTGAGATGAAGTTTTTTCATTCTTCCTTCTAAGGAGCATTCTGGTTGTACTCCTTCTAATACAGATGTTTGTTCTTTTTTAAAAGTTTTCTTATTGGGGGCTTGTACAACTCTTATCACACTCCATACATCCATCCGTCGTGTCAAATACATTTGTATCTATGTTGTCATCATCATTTTCAAAACATTTTCTTTCTACTTGAACACTTGGTATCAGCTCATCTTTTCCCCTCCCTAATGAGCCCTTTACAATTTATAAGTTATTATTATTATTTCATGTCTTATACTGATCAATAGCTCCCTTCACCCACTTTTCTGTTGTCCCTCCCCAGGGGAGGGTGTTATATATAGATCATTGTAATCACTTCCCCTTTTTTCCCCCTCATTTTCCCTTACACTCCTGGTATCGCTAATCTCATTATTGATCCTAAGGGTTTATCTGTCCTGGACTCCCTGTGTTTCCAGCTCTGATCTATACCTCTGTACATGCTCTGGTCTAGCCAGATTTGTAAGGTAGAATGGAGGTCATGATTGGGAGTGAGGGGGGGAATCATTAAACAACTAGAGGAAAGTAGGATGCTATACTGCACCTTGATGGGCTTGTCTCTTCTTTGTGGCCCTTCTGTAAGAGGATGTCCAGCGGTCTGCAGATAGGCTGTGGGTCTCTAATCTCTACTCCCCCTCATTCACATTGATATGATTTTTTGTTCTAGGTCCTTGATATCTGATACCTGATTCCCATCGATACCTCATGGTCATAGACTGGTGTATGTGGACTTTGGTGCTTCTCAGCTAAATGACTGCTTGTTTATCTTCAACCTTTAGGACCCCAGATGTTATATATCTTTATAGCTGGACACCATTAGCTTTCTTCACCACATTAGGTTATATGCCCATTTTCTTCTTCAGCAATCTTGTCAGAAAGGTGAACATCACAGAATGCCAGATCATTAGAACCAAGTGTTCTTGCATTGAGGGAGTACTTGAGTGGAGGCCCAATGACTGCCTGCTACCTTAATACCTAATATATAAATATATGTGCATAGATCTATTTCCCTATCACTATATATAAAGATATTTAAAGATGTACATGCCTGTATTTAGACATCTATAAATGTCCTTTGCCTTCTAGTTCTTTTCTCTATTTACTTTTACTTTCCTCCTTCTCACTATCATATTCAGCCTTCATTTGGGTTTCAGTAGTTCCTCGGTTAAATTCCCCTTGATCAAGCCCTACCAGAGACATCCTACATCCCCATTGCCTTCAATTTCAGATGATTTGCCATTCCCTTGCACTGGGTTTGCTAGCACCTACTTCCCTGCCCCCCATCTCCCCTGTTCCCATGCCTCCCTCAACCCATCAGTCCTGTTGTTTTTGCCTCTGGACTGTTTATCTTCCCTATCCTAACTAGATAGACATGCAGAGACAATAATGAACACAAAAACAGGACAGAGCAAAAACTACAAACAAAAAAAACAAGAATGGCAAAAAAAAGAGAAAAGTCTATAAATAGTTTCAGGTCTGTTTGTTGACCTGGAGTGTTTTTTGATTTCCAACACTTTAAAAAGATCTTTTGCAGTAGAGAAATGCAATGTAAAGTATCCATGATCTCTTGACTGCTCTTTTTCATGAGCATGGATTATAGATTCAAGCAAAATAAAATCATTGATAACTTCAATCTCTTCTTTTTATATGAAGGTGCTATCTGTTGGACCAGTTGAGAGACTTTTGCTTTCATAATCCATATCAACAAAGACTGCAGTCCTTGATCTTCATGAGCAACTATTTCAAATCCTCCTCACTTTCAGTAAGCAAGATTGTGCCATCTGCATATCACAATTATTAATAAGCCTCCCCCCTCATATGATGCCACAATCTTCATATAATCCACTTTCTCTTATTATTTGTTCAGAATAAATACTGAATAAGTAAGATGAGAGAATAAAACATTAACACACAACTTTCTTGATTTCAAACTGTGTTAGTCCGGGCAAGCTAGAGGAACAAATTTCAAAGACACACATATGGATATAAGGAAAGGGTTTATATACAAAAGGAATGGGACACGGAGAAAGCATCCCAGCCCAGTCCAGCTCAAAGTCACAAGTCTGATATTCCATATGCCCAAAATCAGTCTATAAAGTCTCCTTCCAACTCACAAAGTCACAGGTCAGTGGGTGCAGAATCCCGGCACTGGCAGGGGTCCCCCTATGGCTCCTCGTTTCCAGGGCTCAGAGTCCATCAACAGCATGCCACTCCAGCCTCAGAGGTCTGGCTCCATCAGGGCAAAGCCATGTGGCCTCTCCTCTGGCTCCTCCAGCTTCTCAGACACTGCCATCTTGTCTTGTCCGTGATTCATTGTCTCAGAGACTAACTCCCAACCACTGGGAAAGATAGCTTCTCATCTTCATGAGGGAAATATCACTAGATTTCCCAGAAGTGTCAGAAGAAAGCCATGCCCACATTGAGACCTCATTGGCTACTCAATGGCTATCTCCAGATTAACTAGCTAGTAGATTCCACCCCTACATTTCAATCATAAAATTAACATTAGCACATGACTGCCACACAAACCATGCGATATTTCCTTTTCCTGTTTGCGCAACTGCCTCTTGATCCATGTACAAGTTCCATATGAGCAAAATTAAGTGTTTTAGAATTCCTTTTCTTCTCAAAGCTATCCATAGCTAATATGAGTCACATAGTCAAATGCCTTGGCAAAGTAATAAAACATAAGTAAGCATCTTTCTGGCACCCTTTTCATTCAGTCAAGATCCATCTGAAGTCAGAAATCATAGCATTTGTTCTATGTTCTCTTCTGAATCTGACCTGGACATCTGGCAGGTCTCTGTCAATGTTCTGTGCAACAGAATGATCTTCAGCAAAATTATACTTACGTGTAATAGCAATAAGACCATTCTATAAATTGAGCAATCTGCTGGGCTACCTTTCTTTGAAATGGACACAAATAATGGCCAATTAGTTGGCCAGGTAGCTGTTTTCCAAATTTACTGGTATGGATGCACGAATGTTTCCAGTGCTTCATCAACTGGCTGAAACATCTCCGTTGACCTTCCACCAATTCCTAGAGCCTTGTTTTCAGCTAATGCCTTCAGGGCAGCTTGAATTTCTTTCTTCATTACCATTGGTTCTTGCTCACATGCTACCTCTTAAAATAGCTGAGTATTGACTAGTTCTTTTTAGTACAGTGATTCTGTGTTTGGTCCATCTTCTTTTGAGGTCTCCTTCATCCTTCAACAGAGATCTCTGATGGCATAGTGGTTAGGCATTTGGCCACAATCTGCAAGGTCTGCAATTCGGAACCATCAATCTCTTTGTCAGAAAAAGATAGAGCTTTCTACCACATAAAAGTATTACAGCTTAGGAAACTCATAGGGGCGGTTCTAACCTGGCCCATGGAGTGGTTGAGAGTGAGCACTGACTCAATGGCAGTGAGTTTGTTGTGCTTCATCATTCAATATTTGGCCATAGAATCTTTCAGCATTGTGCACCTTTAAAAAGGGTTGCCTAATGGGATTTATGCAGGGGTTCCATAAAATAAATAAATCAGTCTCAAAAACCCAGTCTGAACATATAGGAACTACAAGTAGAATAAGAGTTTTGGTGGGGGGGGGGGGATTAATGCTTAAAAGAGATACAATGTCAAGGAGTCCAAGAAGAAAAAAGAATATTTGGAAACTGATTGTGTTAGTAATTGTACAAATCTGCTTGATCTGATTCAACTATGGGGTGATATATGTATTAACTCCCAGATAGAAAGTATTTTTTAAGTCCAGTCTCAATTAGGTAAGACTTGAATGACCCACAGACTCCAGCAAAGAGGGGCTGAACCACTTAGGAGAATTTAGCCTGGATCAACTCAGTTGATCTATAGACTGACAAGCGAGGGGGGGAAGTTTCTTGTCGCATAACTTGGAGATCTTCATGATTGTTACAGGGCACTATGGCAGCCATAATTAAGTATTGCAAACCTTCTATGCTTTTTCTTTTTACTAGCATTAAACATTCAACAATTTTTTTCATCAGACAATGTGTAACTAGCTGCTTTGGATTATGATTGGAAATGATCTTTTTTATTAGTTAATGGGGGAAAGACTGGGTTCTCTATTTCCTAAAAAGTTATAGTCCCCAAAATTCACTGGAGGGGGGGGATTCTGTTCTGTTCTCCAGGGTTACTATAAGCTGGCACCAATTCAATGGCAGTACATTTGGCAGGGAAGTTGGGGGGGTGTTTATTCATTTATTTATTATATGTTACCCCATCACTAGACTTTGAGCTTCATAAAGATATGGATTCTGAGTGTGTGTGTATGTGTGTGTGTGTGTATCAGGTCAAGGCTTACAAAACAATCATCAGTTTTACATTCAACAATTCACACACATTTTGTTGTATTTTATTAATTGAAATTCTTTCAATGTATGAACCTCTCCCTCCAGCAGCAACTTTTGCCCATGAGTCTGACCTCATTTCTTGGTTCCAGTCACCAAAAACTCCTTGCTGTTCTTGACCCATATTCTTCCTTTGTTGGGGATCACACTTCTACAGCTTTTCTACCTGCTTACTGTTGTCCATCCTCAAAGGCAAGACTAAGCATTACATCTTCTATTAAATGCTGTTACTTGCTTCTCCACTGCTCCCAAAGCTCTTGGTTTATGTTTCTCTTAAAGCAGACACTACTACCTGCTGTATTCGCTTATGCTCCTGTCACTCCGTCCTCTTGTGAGGGACCACCTTGAGAAGATTGACTGCACTCTTCATATCTGCATCTGCAATATAAGCTGGAATCAGACACAGAGTAGGGGTCCATAAAGATATCATGCACAAAAGGACTGTGGTTATTTCTGGGGTATGTGGAGGTCTCCAAAAGGAGAATTTTCATTGAGATAACATTAAATGTAAATTTATTCTGCAGTAGGTATGCTTGAAGACTACTAAAACTGAACCCTCAGACATCCCATGAGAGTTAGACATTACTGTAGTATTCAGAATAGGCTACCTAACTCACAATGTCCATTGCAAAATAAACTTGCCGGGTCCCTTGTTCAAAATATTAGCCAATTCAAGGAAGTGGTAGCAAATCATTATACTAAGCATTTGAGTGTTCTTCCCTCTGCCTGTGCACAAGTCATATGTATATGAAGTCAGATCTGGCTCCATAAGGATATCTAACTGATTGACACTTTCCATCTTTACCAGGTTCCATGGGTGGCAGCAGTTGTTATCTGCCCATTTATGAGATACGGCCATAGTGTGGAAACACCCAAGTGAAAGCTTACCAAATCCCTTAAGTTTCTTTGCCATGCCACCTTAGCAAACAACACCTAAATCTACTATCTTGACTTCTGAGTAAAACTTCCTACTCCACCAGCAGAATGCCAGTAGTACGTTGTTCATATAGTATAGAACAGTTGTTCTCAACCTCCCTAATGCCACAACCCTTTCATAGAGTTCCTTGTGTTGTGGTGACCCCCAGCCCTAAAATTATTTTCATGACTACTTCATAATTATAATTTTGCTACTGGTATGAATTTTCATGTAAATATCTGATATGCAGGTTATATTTTCATTGCTACAAATTGAACATAATTAAAGTATAGTGATTAATCACAAAACAATATGTAATTATATGTTGTGAAATATTTATTTCTAATAACAAATAAATGAAATTTTGTCTTGAAGCATGGTGTAGCGTGGAGAACAGTCTTCACACCAGGTACTAGTATGTGGGTGCATCTGCATGTGGACGGACCCGCCTGGAGACAGATAGAGGATCAGTGTCTCTGTTCCTAAGATCATCAGAAATATGTGTTTTTCCAATGGCCTTAGACAGCCCCTATGAAAGGGTTGTTCAACCCCCAAAGGGGTCGAGACCGACTAGTTGAGAACTGCTAGTGTATAATATATAAAGCCTTGTACTTCAACAAGTTAATGATGATCTGGTCTGCCATATATCTCTTGCTTGGTGAGGTTTAGGAAGAATGGAACACAGTCATCTTCAAGAAGACAACACATGATCACAATAGTCATTCTTCTATTCAAGAGTACAGAACATACCATGCCTTTCTATTTATCTAAGGGTGGTTTAAATTACTTGCAACATTTTTTAGTTTCTTCATATTTTAAAATAGTTACTTTATCTTGTGGTGGTGGTTATTACAAATATAAATCAGAATCTTTCCTCTATCATAGTGCCTAATATTTCATGTTATATGGAGAAAATTTATTTTTAATATATTTACCTCATATGCCACTTTATTTCACTCATACTAGTTCTAGGTAATGTTGATATTCTAAGGCTTTTTGGGAAAACAAGCACACATAAATCACAATGATTTTTTTCTCTTCCTTTGTAATTGCCATATTTCTGACTTCTGTTTGAAGTCTTTACTCCAGAAAAAAATTATATAAAAATATCTTGTTCCTGATTTTGGTGATAATGAGCCTAATGTTTCACTATGAAAAACCATAGTATTCATTTTTAGCATATGGGGGGGTAGTATACTCTTAGTTTCTTAATTATTGATTTTTTCATATCTCAAGTAGCTTGTCATTAAATGCCTTTTTTGTATCTACAAGATTAGCATATAGCACTTTGTTCTTTTACCTAGCGTTATGATGCATTATGTAAATTTCCCTCTATCCTGGAATAAATAAAGGAATTGTCTTCATATTCCCAGAATAAACCACACTTAGTCATGATGGATGATTCTTTTGATGTACTGTTTTATTCAGTTTGCTGCCCCCTTATTTAGGATGCATTAGTGAGAATGATATACAGCTTCCTTTTGTACACTATCTGTATTCTGTACTCTAAAAATTCTACAAACTCTATTTATATTATATATTGACCATATTGAAAACTTAAATGCAGTACTATATGAAATCCCATGCCTTTGCTGAAGCCACGAATCATTATCAATTCTATAAAGATGGAACATAGCTTTGGGTTTATTTTCCTAGATGAGAGGAAGATTCCAGGGACTTTCTTTGGGCTATTCGAAATCATCCTTTGTGCCAAGAGTCAAAATTAGAATTTTTCTCTTTTCTGAAGTGAAAGATTTTAATTATACACTCGTGAAATAGAAAAGAAACTCTGAGATGGGATCGGAGCTCCACTCAACTCATTGTGAGGCAGACTCAGGGCAGCATTCTGTCAGCTGACCTCAAATTACTGTCAGCCCACAGTTCATGCCTCGTGATCACCACCACACCACCCCCCGCAAAGAAGGCTCTTTTTGATTCTCTAGTCAATGGTTACCTTATAAGTTATGGCTGGTCTCTTTTAGGATGGTAATAAGGAAAGCTCCCGGCATATTGACCACGGCGATGCTGCTATAGGGCTGAGTCTCCAAAAGTAGACCGACTCTCTTAGCCCAGGTGCTCTACGATCCTGCTCAGGTCTGAGCATTTGGGTACCTTTTTAGCAGCTCATTTGAGACCACAGCTCATCAAACTCTCATGAAATGTTTCTTTCTGTCTTTCATTTTAATGTTTGTCAAGAACTTTTGTGTCCTGCCCTTCTATTTTGGTTCTAGACACTAGCGAAAATCCCTTGAGATTCTGATAGCCATTCTGATAACCTCTCACCTTGCTCCTTCTAGTTGTTAAGGGCTGTGAATGGGCCTCTGCACCTCTGGGCCCTCCCCTGACAAGTCCAGCTACAGTCACCCCCCACACACAGTAGGAGTAGATTCTGCCTTCCACAGCTAGGTGGGGGCTTCCCCTGTTTCCAGGAAATAAAAGAATTCATTTATCCAAAATTTTTATATGAGGCAAATAAATAAAGCCACACCCCCAAATAGAACAAAAAATGCTGTAAATATGAAGAATTTCCTTTTTCTATGAAAATCATTTAGGCACCTGCTCTTTAAAGTTCACAAGAACCTCACCAATAAAACCAGTGGAGTCCAGGGAATTTCACCAATAAATCTAAAGTAGCATTTTCTGTTTACTTCATGATTAAAAGCTAAGTGTTATATTTGGTGCAAGATGAACAAAACTGACTGATTGCCTTCAAGAAACTTACAGCCAATAACTATTATGATAATATTTCTGTTTGGACTTTACATCAAACAGAATGCTAGGCACATGATTGATTCTCAGGGAAAAAAAGGTTTCTGAGAGAATTATTTTCGTATGCATCTTCTTTTTTTAAGAGATTCACTTAAAGAATTATTGTGGTCAGATGGAAAGTCTTCTGATTTATTGATCACAGTAAGATGCTCCAAAGTAAATCAAACCCAGGATAGAGGCCAGCAAATCTTTGGACAACAGAGCAATTGGAGCAGCCTATTTTGAGAAGAACATTGAAGCCATCAACATCCTCCTCAAAACTAGACCTTCTGAATGCAACCAATGAGTCAAAATTGTGAACATTAGCTTCTAGTATATTCAAAAGAACACTAGTGGTTGTTTAAAGACTGCTGGTCATTATGCAATGGGTAGTTCAGGAAGACTATGGAAAGTGATAATAAGCAAAATTGAGTTAAGCTGTTTAATTCCACACACATACAACATGACTGTTAAGGGCAAGTTCATCTGTCATTTGTCAGAGCCTAAGCGCACATGCTGAGATTTTGGAGCCATCAAAGACCAAACTATCCAATTTAGCCAGTCCTTGAGATGAAAATTATAAATATTCTGGTAATCATAAGAATCCCTTTAGAAGTGAGCATATGTTTACAGAAGATATCATTATGGTCCTTTTTTGTTAACCAAGGATTCTCAACCCAGGCATCCAAATAAGGACGCAAGGCCAAAATTAGACAGGAAGTGACCATTTCAGAAACCTCTGGCTAACTGTGGGGCATGGGAGTGTTTTCTTAAGACTTTCTTTTACTGCTGCTTTTTAAACTTCTTCTTCTTCTTTTTTTTTTTTTTTGCTAACTGGTCCAGAAGGAAAATTACAAGGTAGAATGAAAAAGAGATGAAACTCCCGGCAAAATGATGACATGTCAGTCCTTTTAAAAGATACTTGGAAGACTCTTTACAATGGCCCCTGTTGATTTTTAAGCATACAAAATGTGCAAATCATTGCATTATTTTTCATCGGGCTAGGAAGTGTTTGCATTTTTATTTGTGTTGGGGAGGGGCAAATGAATTCATGGGAAACTAGCTGGCACCGTGCCATCTCTCAGAAGCTGATGTGGGTGGGGATCTAGAATCTGGGCAGAAATGTGACTAGCAAGTATATTATGCTACAGTTTGCAAATAACTTTTTCGACTTCTGCCCCAGCCTTATAGATAAGTAATTAAGACCCCAATTTAACAACTAAAAAAATCCAAGGGGGTGAGAGCTGGCAAGCAAGCAATCTTCCCAAGCATCAGTTCAGCACACCAAGCTTTGGCTTGTGGGCTTGGTTCCCGTGATTACTGAAGTGAGTACCACCCTCCCCTCTCACTCATCTCCTTTAAGATCCCAGGAAAGACCAAACCTCACTAGCTAAGCAGCTGGTTGTTGGTGTTGGATGCCACCAAATGGGTTCAGACTCATAGTGAGCCTGTGTATAGCAAATATGCAAATCACGGCTCAATCATGCACGATCCTCACAACAGAAGACAAGCGTGAGCCCATTGCTACACCCTCTGCATCCATCCCATCTCAGGGAGAGCCTTTCTGCTGTATGGGGACCCTCCATTTTAGTAAGCAGGGTCCTTCTCAAGGAATGAGTCCACTCTGATAATATTTCAAGAGCAAAAGTGTACAGATAGCTACAGACCCTATAGGAAACTCAAAACCAGCTTTGATTATGTCCTTGGTTAGAGGCAAAACCAGTGACTTGTGTCTAACCTAGCAAAGATGATGGGAACTCACTCCTGTGGTTACAGATGACATCGTGCTAGGACATTCATTTTAGTTTGTTTTGTTTTTTTTTTTCCCCTGCACGACGCAAAGAAGTAAGCTATGTTGTGAGCTGCCTGTATACAATGCAAGAAATTATAGTGACTTATAGTCAAAATATGGGCCGGGCCTTCAGATCTTATAGAGCATAAAGAAGTGAATTCTGCCTATGTCTTGAAAGTGGTTGGAACTACAGTCTTCTTTAGTGGAGTCTGTGAGAACAGCACCCTAAGCCAAGGGCCCTGTTAAGTGGCTACTGGGCTTTTGGCCTACAGAAACTATGAGATTTCAAATGTGTGCTGTTTTAAGTCATTTTGTTTGTGGTTCATTATTATACCGTAGTAGATAGCCCACACAAGCAGAATTGGACTGGAGGCCCTGTTATCCTACCAACCTTGATTTCTAAAGTTACTAAAAGAAAAAACAAGTTATGTAGGTACTGAAAGCATAAAATGTGAATCTGGTGGAGGCTGGAGCTCAGCCGCCCCACCATGATGACTGAGACTGCACTAACATGGCTGTGCTCCTCGGCTCCCCTTCCACAGTCAGGAAAGATATGATGATGAACAAAATCAGATCCAGTACATGCCTCCCCTGTCTATGGGCAGACCAGCATCATAGAAAGACCTATAAAAACCCATGTTCTGGTGTCTATTACTTTGAACAAGTCCTATCACCTCCATCAGTCTCCATTTTCTCTTCTTTCAAATAATGGACAGCATACGTTCTTTGTGAGTTTAGAGCAGTATTCAGAGTTAAAACTCAAGCAGATACCTCTCTATTGCTAAAGACTGCCTTAGAGTGCAAAGAAGCAAAGATGTCATTTTGAGAGCTAAGGTGTGCCTGATCCAAACCATGGTATTTTCCCCCCCTCATACTCATGCAAAAGTTGGACAATGAATATGGAAGATCAAGGAAGGGTTGATGACTTTGAATGATGTGATTGGAATAGAATATTGGATAGACCATGGGCTGTCAAAAGAATGAAAGAATCTCTTGAAAGAAAGACAGTCAGAATGCCCCTAAGAAGTGAGAATGGCAAGATTATGTCCACAAATCTTGGAGATATTATCAGGAGGAACCAGTGTCTGGAGAAGGACATCAGGCTAGGTGAAATGGAGAGTCATGAAGATGAGGACGACCCTCAGCAGATGGACCTCCACAGTGACAACAGCAATGGACTCAACGACCACAGTCATTGTGATGATGACTCATCCCAGGGAGTGTTTCAACTCCTTGTGCCTAGGGTTGCTTTCAGTCAGAAGTCCCTCCCTAGCACCTAACCTTCAATAATTAACCAATGAAACCCATTACATATTAAATTTGAAAATATTGTACTTCATTTCTCCGTAAAGATAAAAACCTACAGGGCTGAGCCCCGGTGGCATAAGTGGTTGAGTGCGAGACTGCGGCCTCGAGGGTTTGGCGGTTCAAATCCAGCGGCGGCTCTCAGGAGCAGCACTGGGTAGCGCCCACAACCACCAGAGGCAGTGATGCCTGCCCCCCCCCAAAAAAAAAAAAGAAGATAAAAACCTATAGGGCAAAAGTTCTGTTTTAAAATTGCTATATAGGAATGAAAATAAAATCATTTAAAAGTAGCGAAGTCATTATCATGAGGGTTCTTATTTATTATTGTTATCGTTAGTTTTAACTTGTATTTTGTAAGCCCTTTGAGTTTACAGAAAACTTTCAGATTCTGTTTTGTCTTTAAAGTATTTGGCCCATTTGTCAGCCACAAAACCCAGATGACGATCCCAAGACCATGCAACAATCAGTGAATCTGGATGAGACAACCAATTCTTCTGATTTGCATTCCAGAACTTTCCCTACTACAGTCTCCTCCTGATTTATGAAAGGGGAAAGGTTCTAAATAGAATTAGTTTTAATTTATATTTACTTGAAAAATAAATATGCTCTTTTTGGCTCTTTTTGAGGGAAAATTTGGCTTTGTAATGAAATAAAGTATTTGAACTACCTCCAATTTTGGTGGAATAGAACAGGACAATAATGAATGTCCAGAGACGATGGCATCCTTATTTAAATGCTCGCACAGACAATCGCCACCACAGCAAAGCCACTCCTGGGCATCAAGCTTCTGATTTAGAATGGGTCATGAGCTTCCCTTGGATTCCAATCTGGAACCAAAAGAGGATTCATTAAATGTCTCAGGTGATGTTCCTCTCAGAATTCTGTGGAAAACGGGTATCATTCGCACACAACATATCTGGAAAAAAGAATTAGGTGTTCTCCACAAATCACCAAGGGGCCCCCCACTCTCACAGACTTGGGATAGTTGGGACACAGTACAGTTTAATGACAGTAATGAAACTGAGTTAGCACCTCCACAAACTCATTTCCCCTGGGGGGAAAAAGTTGGGGCTCCTTTACTGAGTGCCTATGATACAGATAGACTATTGGTTGAATTTCAGGCCACTCTCTTCTCCTTTCAACCTGTCCAGTTTACACAAGCAAGTAGAAGGTTCTGATATCTTCCCGCTGCCTAACAAAGCCAAAATACCATCAGATAAGACCAAAGGTGACCTTCTTTCAGGTCTCATATAGCTCTGGGAATTATGGTTCGAAATTATGTCTTGCTATTCCAGGATACAAATCATATGTGCCTATGGAGGAAGTCTGAATGCTAACAAAATGCATAGGTTCTATCTCAAGGCTGCTGCTTCGAATCCCACGGCTGGAGATGTTTGCTTGTGGCATTTCCATGCACCAGGTTAAGGACAGGCACCCAAGCATGTTAAAGAAGAACAGACAAGAAGAGGAGAGACGCCAGTTCAGGGTGACAACTGAAAACACATTCGAGGCTTAAAGCCTTCTAGAAATGGGAAAGCGGGTCATTAAACAATAAATATTAGATGAACAAGGACAAACATTAGCATAAGACAGATATTCATAAATATCAAGTAAGATAATACCTCAATTAGCAAGGAATAGCATTCTGAGAACAGATTCCCAGTAAAGAACTGGGAAGAGAAATTGCCAGTGCTCCTGGGAGAAGAACAGGGAAGGAGGAAAAGAAGAGGAGGAAAGAGAAGGAACAATTATGCCACATCTGTTTCTTACGTATCAGCAGGGGGCACTTTTCCCTAAATCAGTGAACAGTTGGTGATGTGGAAGATGAGGGCTCATTAGGCAGCCTGCAGACAGCACCTGAAATGGTTTGTCAAACAGTTGTGTCTCTGAAAATCAACAGGCAACTGGGAGGCAAAGCGTCATTTCAGGGTGAGGAAAGGTACAGGGCATCCAGATTCAGAGGGTGGCCAGGTTGAAAAACGAAGCCAATGAGTTCATTCCCCTCAGCTCTACAGAATGCCAGTGTGGGAAACAAAACTGAAGGAAAGAAGAAGAAGAAAAGTCCAGACTCCTTTGCTGAGTGCCTACTATGTTCCAGTACTGTGTGGCAACTCTCTTTCTCACAACCCAAACAGTGGATGTCTAAGCTGATTACAACCAAAAAGCTGGTTCTGGCTTCCACTTTTAAAACTAAAAAAGCCAAGGCTCACAAAAGATTACTTGCTCAGTCATTCAGCATTCATGTTGAAGACAGGGTCAATTCTATAGCCAAGCCCGACTGCTTCCCAGAAGATATCAAATATTAAGGCTATTGACAATGAAAGAGCTTGAGAAGGAGTTTGGGAACATTTAGTAAAGAAGATCACCAGAGACTTGTGATTTAATTAAGAGCTGATCATGGATTCAGCTTAGGTGTTTCATGTCAGGATGCTTGGAACAGCCACAATTCAACAAGGAATACAGAGAAAAATATTTAGGCCTTTGTGGCCAAAATAGTTGTGTCTGTCTTCCTTTCTCGACTAGAAAAACTTGCTTGAGTTCATAGTCCAAACATACTTGGGTAACTCCTCCGCTTCCTTATCAAGAATCCTTTCTTATAAAGAGAGCACTGCTGAAGATCAAGACTCAGAGAATGTCCAGGGCAGGCAGTCTGTTTCTCAAATTGTAGAAATTTCCTGTTAGAGGGCATTTGGATGTCCCCTTTGGCTAGAGTATAGCAGAAAGTAAGTAATATTGTCTTAACAAGATAACTCTTATTGTCTATTTTGACTCTCAGATTTTATAGACAGAAAGGGACACTTATTCAACAAGTATTAGATGAGTTCTTAGTATGTACAGAGTATTAGGTAAAAGTCATTCATTTGCTTATACATACTCAAAATCAGAGAAAACCATAGAATCTTAGGTCCTATTACCCAACTCTGATGCTGGCAGGAAGTCTCCCTTCAACTCAGATAAGTCAGCATTTCCCAAGCAGTCAAGATACTACACAAGGTATATAAACTTCGGAAGCACCAATCTCTTCTCAAGGAGGCATAAAAGGAAGTGATAAGTGTGGCAGCCATGTGCTTATGTTAATTTCATGATTGAGATGTAGGGGTGGAGTCTAGCCTGTTAATCTGGAGGTAGCCGTTGAGTAGCCAATGAGGACTCTGTGTGGGCATGGCTTTCTCCTGAGACTGCTGGGAAATCTCACGATATTTCCCTCATGGAGATGAGAAGCTATCTACCCAGTTGTTGGGAGTTAGTCTCAGAGACAATTAATCACAGACAAGACAAGATGGCAGCATCTGAGGAGCCAGAGAAGCCATAAGACTTTGCACTGATGGAGCCAGACCTCTAAAGCTGGAGAGGCCATGTGGAGATGCCTGCCAGCAATGAGTTGCTTCTGTTACCACTGGAGGCTGTTGATGAACCCTGAGCCCTGGAAGTGAGGAGCTATGGGGAGAACCCTGCCAGCGCCGGAATTCTGCACCCACTGACCTGTGACTTCGTGAGTCAGAAGGTGACATTATAGACTGGTATCAGGCATATGAGCTAATATTAGACTTATGACTTTGAACTGGACTATATTGGGATGCTTTCTCAGTGTTCTATTCCTTTTGTATATAAACCCTTTCCTTATAACCATGTGCATGTCTTTGAAATTTGTTCCTCTAATCTACCCAGACTAACACAATAAGTAAGTACAGAACCTTTCTCATTCGTAAGAAAAGCCATAATCAACTCCGTCCCTGCCTTCTTCTGCATTTCCACTGTCAAGACTTCCCATTGCCTAGGCTTCCCTGGTGCCCCAAGACAACAGAGAAGAATGTCATTCTGACTCAGAAACACTTCAGAATCCTTACTGGGTTCACAGTTCTCTTCAGCATCATAGCAGCACACCATGTGAATCCAGCTGGTTCTACGGAGTGTACATATCCAGGGTTTACAGACATTCTATTCCCTCTTCATCCTCATCTCACCATGAAAATAATTCAGCATGGCATTCATAGGGTGTGCTTGTAGGGAAAGGGCAGGATCATGGAGGGTCCTGAGCTCCCAGTGCAAAGTTGGCTGTCCTCTAAAATAACTGCTAGAGATTTCAGCTGCTTCTTGGAGGTCTTGGCATTTTGTAATGAATTACACACAGAAAAGATCCCTGGGAAAGTCCCAGGAGAAACTCAGACGCTAAGAGCAATGTGATTTCACTCTAGTCTGTGTGTCTTTCCCAATAGCCAACATCACTGGCTAAGATGAACACCAGAATTACATAAATTCTCTTTAACAAAGATCAAGGAAACGGAGAGAACTGGGCCATAGTGCTGCAAATATTTGGAGGTCAAAGAGAGTGCAGGCCATCACTAGAAGGTCCCATCAATTGATGAGAAAATGAAACATGCTGGAGTATGAGAGGAAAAACTAGCCTGGAGAAGAAAGTATACAGAAATATCAGGGGCAGATTGGAGTTTAGATCCTACCACTTCAACTCCAGTATAAAACCATGTCTATGGGTGCCCATTTGGTATCCGCTTTTGTAAACACACATTTTTAATTCTGAATTAAGTGGGCGATTCCACACAGACCATCAATTTTATATTCAATTTATCCAGCTCCCCCTTGGCTTACCTTCGCCCCCTCCCTGGATTTCTCTTTCCTGCCTTGTGCTTTTCTATCTTTCCCCTCACCAAGGTTGGTATCTGTCAGTCATCTACTCTATTATTTCATCTTCCAACCCTTACCCTCCTCCCTTAGTAACCTCAGCTTCTATAAGTCAAAGTATTTAACAAGCCAAATCCTAATCAAAATGTAGTTCAGTGGATTGTGAGCTCCCACTTAGTCATAGCCCTTATCAAAGAACAATTAGTTCTTAGGGCATGGCCCAGCCCAACACTTAACCCCTGGGGGCTATAGCCATGTGCTGTGGTGATGAAACCAGATGGTACCAGAAAAGAATGATGCTTGGAGTCTCAAAGACTTGCCTTAAAGCAAGCAGCCATCTAAGTGAAGTGTCAGCTAAGTTCACTCAGATGAAGCATACCAGTCTAGTGATCCAAGGATTGTAAATGATGAAATTCAGGTCTGGGTGAGGGAATGGTTTTAGAGCGTCAATTATGAACTACCTGGTATATAGAAGGCGGTGGATGAAAGTGAAAGTCCAAAACCCATTTTCAGGGTCCCCCAAGAGTATTAAGCCTCCAGTGAATTAAGCCTCCCTATCACTGTGGACCTGGCATGGGAAGTCTTGTTATCAAACAGTGCACATTGAAGGGTGAATTTCTTCAGGAGCATTTGTAGCTAGGTTAAGATGCGACACTTTGTCATTGGATCTCCCTTTTGATACAATGTATATTTGTTCCGGTTTAATATATCCTGCTTTCTTTTGGGGGGGAGCATCACCGCCCGCTGGTGTGAGTGGGAGGCCCAGCCTTGCCCCTGGAAAGCTGCTGCTGGATTTGAACCACCAAGTCAGAGGGCAGCAGTCCTGCACTCAACCACGAAGCCACCGGGGCTCGGCCCCTACTTTCTTTTAGATTGAGGTTTCTCCCTGTTTATTTTGTCATCTTTTCTGGGTTGATTTGGTATTGCTTGGTTTGATTTTGTATCTTTTTCTCCAAATGACTTCCAGAATCAGTAAATCTCTAGAGCAAGAAACTAGTTTAATAGTTCCCTAGGGGCTTGGCAGGAGAGGTTAGTGGGTAACAGGATCTAACAGCAATGAGAACAAGGAAGGAGAAATGTCCTAAAATTGACTCTAATGATGATTACTCATTAAATGTGCTTCAACAATTGAAGCGTATGATATGCAAATGAATTATATGTCAAAAAAAACCTATATTTTAAATACTACTAATTCTGAAATGTACACACTAACACACACACACACAAAGGTCAATTCAGTACCATGGGTTTTGAAAGTCTTTCTTTGAATTCATCTAAAGAAGATGTCTCTTGCATTTTTTATTTCCATGACTAAGTCAAAACCAACCAAATGACTGTCCCTGAGTCAATTTCACTTATAGAAATGCTATATCATGATTCCAAGAATCTATAAATCTTTACTGGAACAGATAGCTTCTTCTTTCCACACAGAGTGATTTGTGGGTTTGAACCACCAAACTTGTGGTTATCAGTCCAAGACTTACTAGTCAAGCAGTGACACAATTTCTGGATACTCAAATTTCTCTGTGGTCCACCTATGATGGTATTTTTCACAAGCTGAGAGACATCTCTAGAGTTATGTCTGAGCACACATGCCCTCAACTTGGCCTCCAGGTGATAGACTCCCCTGAATATAGCTTTTCCCTGAGAAACCAACACAGAGGCTTATGCAATTGTTATACTGTTTAATAAGGTTCACTCTCCTGCTGTTCTTCCAAGATCCATTCCTTTTCCATCACAATATTTATCATAGTTTGCAATTAAATGCAATGTATTTGTGGTTTATTGATAAATGCCTATTTACTTATGAGGCAATTACATTATTAACTGTTGTATAGCCAGCATCTAATCCAGAGGCTGTTTGAGTAGGAAGAAGGAAGGATTATACACACATACTGCACATAAGCAGTTAGTAACCTGTACACATAGAACATTACTCATAGTCTTGGTAGAAATGATAACCGAAGTCCACACCAAGTCTTGTACCTGGTTGCTCCTTTTGACATAGTAGCCTAAAGCTAGAAATGGCTCAAACATTCACTAATAGGTGAAGAATAAACAGACTGGGATCTATTTGTGAAATGGAATGGAATTACAGAAATTTTTAAAACCATGAATTACTCATTCAGTGATAATAATGAATCTAGAGGCATCACGCTATGTGAAGGAAATCAGATAAACACATACACAATTTACTATATAATTCCATTTCATTTATATACTAGAAACAGCAAAACTAATCGGTAGTGATATAAATCAAATCATGATTTTCCTGAGGCAAGGTGCTAGGAGGGGAGCAAGGGGAAGAGATTGACTGAAGAAAGGCATTAAGAAAACTTTCTGGAGACATAGAAATGTGTATACTGATTGGGACCATGGTTGCACAGGTAGGTGACCTGTTTACTGAACACCACAAACAAACAAAAAAAAACTCATTGACATGGAGTCAATTCTGACACACAGCAACCCCAATAGGACAAGGCAGAGCTGTGAGTTTCCAAGATTGTAACTGTTCACAATAGTCTCATCTTTCTCCCAAGGAGAAGCTAGTGGCTTCGTACTGCTAACCTTTCAGGTAGCAACCCGATTAGTAAATACCATCAGGGCTCCTAGCACCTGATTACTAGCATGTATAAATCTCATTTATGCAAATTAGTCTTCAATAAAGTCCATTTTCAATATACTCATTTTTTTTTAAACTTTGTCTAATAGTACTTCAGAACTTGAAACAAGTTCCTTAGGAGGAAGGAGGTCAACACAATTATAGTACTATGTTCAGCACTACCCTCTGGCTTTAATGTGATAGCAAAGAAAGGTTCACTGTCTAAGAGCTGCAGTCTGAGTGCCTCTTCTTCTCCCCTTTGCTGGTTGCAGCCAGGACCTAGCAAGTCTCAGTGTCATTTCTTTCCAGAAACCTTTCAAGCTCTTACTTATAGCACACCCTTCCAGATCAGAACAGCATAATTGATTAATAAGAAGCCTATACCTCTGAAATGAGCTCTTTCACTAAGTGAATATTGTTAAGGACAACCTCATCCTGTCCCTTGTATGAAGAAACAAATGAGAAAATTAATCCCAGTCTTAGTCCCAGAATTCACTGTGCTGAATTAATTTTAATTTACAGCTACCCTGCTTCTTGTTTCTAGGTGAACTACCATATTTGTCAGACCATAAGACATGCTTTTTCCCCAAAAGTGGGGGTGGGGTGGGAAATGAGGGTACATCTTATGATCTGAAGGTGTTGTACCCCAGAACATTTGTTTATAATCCCATGTGCTTACTGTCCATTGCTCTTTGCATGCTGTGGATTGATGTGTGTTTGGGGGAAGTACTGCCTCCTGAAGTCTCAATGTCAGGCAGGTCACATGATGGGCACAGTGCACACATCCTCTCATTTGTTAATGAAAGTTATGATGGTTCTTAACACCACTGTTGAGTTTATGCTGTTAAGTATTACCGTATTTTGCATTATTTTAATAAATATTTGTGTATACTCGTACTATTTGGTTCAGAATTTTTTTTTCCTGTTTTCCTGCTCTAAAAACTGGGTAAAAAATATAGTATTCAGAAGATAAATAGTCTTTGTTCCACCAGAAAAGTGTGCAAAAAGTAACCTACCTACCTAACTTAGATTTTAATTTATTTTCCTTACTATTATTCCCCTTGACTCTAATAGTCACAATGATTTTTTTGGTAGGACAAATTTGTATATTGGTACTTTTTTCTTTTTTTTTTTCCCCTCACATCACTGCCCTGGTGGGAGTAGGAAGCCCAGCCTTACTCCTGGAGAGCTGTTGCTGGATTCAAACCCTCAGCTCTGTGGGCTGCAGCCCTGCACACCACTGCACCACCAGAGCTCAGCTATTGGTATTTTTTAACCATGCATTTTAAATATCATTACAATGAAGATTATATCATAGGAGACCCTTTTTTTTCTTTTGCTGTCAGTGTTTGCTTGGCCTTGGCTCCTAGGCTGACTGACAAAACTTGACTAACTTCATGGTCTTTCTGAGCATCAGGCTCTTCATCTGTAGAACAAATGCACTACATGAGATCATTCTCAGAAAACAAAGACCAGTTGGGGTGCAGCTCATGGAGCACTGAGGGCTGCCACTGGCCTTCCAACTGCATATACAACAGTTGAGAACCATCAGCCTGTCCACAGAAGAAAGACGAGGCTTTCTACTCCTCTAAAGAAAGAGTCACTATGAGTTGGAACAGACTTGATGCCACTAAATGAACGCTGTGGAGCTCCTACTAATGCTAAGAACTTTGCCATGGAGCATGCCAGGGCTTGGAGCAGGTGTACCTTAGTCCTCAAAGTAGCATCCTTACTCCTCAATACTTGCTCTTCAGGTCATGCAGAAGATTTACCTTTCTGCAATATATTTTGATCTGATTTTTTCCTGGGCATTAGCTGTAGATTCAAGGAAGACAACATCATTGACAACTTCAATCTGTTCTCATTTATCATGATGTTACCTACCTGTCCCTTTGTCAGGATTTTGATCTTCTTTCCATGGAGCCATATTCTACACTGAAAGCTGCCATCTTTGACCATAAAGTGCTTCAAGAACACCTCACTTTCTGTGAACAAAGTTTAATTGGCATGTGTTGGGCTGCTAACCACAAGGTAGCAGTTCTAAGCCACCAGCGTCTCTGTAGAAGAACAGATGGGGTTTTCGACTCTAGTCATGAGTTAGTTTCAGAAGCCCACAGGAGCCATTCTACACTGTTCTGTGGGACATTACAAGTCAGAATGGACTTAGTGGCAGAGAATTTATGTGTACAGTCACCATTAAAGTTGTTTTACAATTATATTTACAATGACTACCTCATGAGTCTTGCAGGACTCTGTCATGTCAGCTCCAAAATTGTTTATATTGCCAACGTCACATTTTGCAACTACTAATCCTTCTCCTTTGCTTCAACTGCCTCTGGATTGTATGTTTGACAAGTTTCAGGCTCCGGATATTGGTAAAACTTTTCAATTGTCTCAACTTTTCCATTAGTGGCTGGTGATGTGTGAATTTGAATAATCGTTGGTATCACTTGATTTTCCCTATAGGAGTATTATCCTATCACTCACAGTGTTGTAATTTAACTGAGGTCTTGAAACATTCTTTGCGATGATTAATGTGATGCCATTTCCTACATAGTAGATTACATGAGTGTTTGATTCAAAATGGCCAATATTGGTACATTTTCAATCACTAATGCCTAAGATATCAATCCTCAAGCTTTCCATTTCATTTTTGTTGCCTTGCTTTTTTTTCAGATTTAGTCTTACTGGTACATGGTTACAGCTGCTTCCTCTTGAGTTTTTGAGTCATGCCACAACAGTAATTGAAAGTCACAAAAGTTTTTCTCTATCCACATCATTATGTCCTGGTCATGCTATCAGGTAAGCAGTGATCTTCTAACCACAAGATCTGTGGTTCAAATCTACCAATGGAGAATAGCATGGCTTTGAATGAAGTGAAGGTATCTTGAATCTCAGGTATTATTAGCCACATCTTATTTGTTTGCGTGTTTCATTTCTTGCTTGTTTACAAATGAACAAACTGAGGTTTAAAGAAATAAAATAATATGCCTAAGAGTCCAAAATAAGGGACAGAAAGAGGGACCAAGTCTACAGATTTCAGACCCAGAGATTTTTCTACCACATGCCTTACTCCTTTGTGACTGATGCAATTTTAACTCCTTCCTGGGCAAAACTTCCACATTTTTGCCTATTTCCAGTCTGGCTTTTTTTCAATTTCAGCTATTGGCCAGTTTTATAGGGCTCTATGAACACATATCTGATGCCTCTCAGGAGAAGTTATTAATATCACGGATGTCAGGATGAAGAACGGAAAACAAACCTAGCAGGTTGAAATACAGAGAAGAAGCCACTATAATGAAAATTGCTGGCTAAATATAAACACTTGAATATATCATTTTTAAATAAAGTGTATCAATATATAAAACAGGAATAACAATGAGCTGCTTAAAAGTTCCACTATGTGTTGTGCTATCTGATATCTAAATATTTTATGATTTTCCCCCTTGCCCATATACCCTAATGACAGACTAATATATGTCTTGTATGCCCTAGTTCAACTATTTTCTCCTCTCAGAAGTCTATTAGGCAGAATCATCAAATTCATAACCATAGCACTCATCCACTGCCATCGACTCATAACAACCATGAAGAATAGACCAGAACTGCTCCTGTCAGTATGTGAGACCATAAATCTTTAAGGGAGAAGGATGCCTCATCTTTTGCCCGAAGATTAGAAGATAGGTTCAAATTCCTGACCTTGCTGCTAAAAGTCCACCTTGTAGCCCACTATACCAGGGCTCCTTAACCATAGCTAGAACATACATGTATTAGACCGGGTAGACTAGAGAAACAAAGTCATAGACATGCATATGGATATAAGGGAAAGGTTTATATACAAGAGAAATGGAACATTCCAACCCAGTCCAGTCCAAGGTCACAAGTCCAATATTAGTCCATATGTGTGATACCAGTCTATGCCAGTGCAATGACATCAGGACAAACGCAGGTCAGTGGATGCTGAGTCTTGTGTGTCCAGTGGCAGTAGAAGCATCTGAGCGCTAGCAGGGGCCTCCCAGTTGCCTCCCAGGCATCTCAGCACTGGCAGTAGTCTACATGTGGCTTCTCCGGCCCCAGAGGTTTAACTCCATGAGGACAAGCCCATGTGGTCTCTTCTCTGGCTCCTCCATCCTTCAGGAATCAGGATCGATCAGCATGCTGTCATCTCATCTTGTCTGTAGTTCGTCTTCAGGAACTTAGCCCACTCTTTCTTCTCCAATTGGGAAATACCACAAGACTTCCCAGATTTCTCAGGAGAAAGCCATTCCCACACAGAGGTCTCATTGGCTATCTCCAGATTGATAGGCTAGACTCCACCCCTAGACTCCGAATCATGAAACTGACATGGGAGTACATGACTGCCACAATACGTATTAATGCACTAGCCTCAGAGTGAGTCCCATAGCATTACAATTGCTTGTATATACATCTGTCCGTTTGTGGAAGCCTTAAGCAGATTTCAGCATGGATCCTGTGACCATTGTGATTATTTGCTTGTATGTCTGCAAAATGCTACAGAACAGGGTCTGTTTCATTCATCTTATATCCCTACCCCACACTGCAGAAAATGCATGAACTTCTATGCCAGGCAGTGTTCTAATGAGTGAGACAAAGTTCCTATTCTTGTGATTCTTACATTGTAGTGGAGAGTGATAGATTACACTTGCCAAAGCGGAATGAATAAATACAAAAATTTCAGATACTGGGTGTTGCTATGAAAAACATAAGTGAAGTACAAGGACTCTCAAGACATTAGCCAGGTCAAAGAAGACTTCAGAAAAGAGGTGACCTTTGAGCTAAGGCTTGAATGATGCCTGGGAGGGTCTGGTGACACATTATTTCAGTCCAAGGGGCCACCATGCCAAGCATGCATGGAAACAGGAAGAAGCATGGCACATTCGAGGAACAAAACCAAACTGTTTATTGGGTTTAGAATCATATTTCAATCGTCCATGAGCATAGGGGTAAAGGGATAAAGGAATAAGATACAATTAACGTTTCTTCAACTCTTTCCAGATCCCAGGAACTTTACGCCGGTGCTCCCATCTAATCCACACAGTCACAGAACCGATGATGCCCATTTCACAATTGAGAGCACTGAGGCCCAGAGAGGAGGAATGCCAGAAAGCCGATAATATGCACTCTCCTGTCCTCTGAGCCTGCTGGCTCTCAGAACCACACTACCCAGAGCACCTCCCCCCCTCCGACCAGCTACCTCCTGCCACAGTAAAAGAGATGGGAAGAGAACACAGTACAGCCTCCTCCTAATTCCACAGTAAAAGCTGTAAATATCACAGAGGTGTGGAGATCAAAATCCGTTGGTTTTTCAGGACAGGAATGAGCAGAGCCCATCTTTCCTGTTTCTGCCCCTCTGCCAGGGCCACAGCATAACCTAGAGAAACCCTTCAAATATCTTTTCTGAGCTTTATGGTAAGGATGCAGGTTGAAAAGAAAACTGGCTGTGAAAACTGAGCTGTAGATAATTCCCTAAGCTCTTTCCCCCTAATTATGGTGCATACAGACAGCCAGAGAAACAAAGACAGGCCCTCTGTTGATTCTCTGACGTCTCATCTGAAGTCTAGGTATTTATTTTAATTCAGGCCATGGTTCCTTTTAAAGGAAAATCAAAGAGTCCCTGAAGAGATTCTCCTGCTAGGATTTCAATCTCCATTTCCTCCAAAATGGATGTCAAAGGCAAAAACCCGGGGATTCTTGTGACAGTGCCCTTTGGGTTTCTAATTTTGACAAGGAAACCGTAATCTGGAGGTCTCACCCCCGATGAAGAACGCGAGAAAGAATGAGAATCAAATGGAGGCATCGATCAGAAAAAGAGACCTGGGCCAAACAGCATTCAGGGAAATGAAATCTCCCGAGGCTCCTGGCTAATAGGAGCAGCTGGTGAAGACCACCAAAGACAAGAGAGTGCAGTGAGGGCTTCCAGGGAGAGAAAGCCAGTGGTTTCTGGGGACAGCAGAGCAGAAATTAGCATTCCAATGAATGGCACAATGGGCACAATGGGACCCTTCCCAAGCTGAGAAGGAGGCCCCTCTCTTTGGCCCCTTCTTAAAGTCCATTTGTATCTCTTGGAGCCTCCTCACCAAATAGATTGGTTCCCTACTCATTCTCTTCCCGGGTTTCTTTTTCTCTAAGAGAAATGCGAGGGTTTGGGGCTTCGTTTAGCTAAAAATAAATCACTACCCTGCTTGGTATTTGGACAGAATCTGGCCCCGACATCTAAACACACACTTGTTGTCAGAACTTTGCTGTCTCCTTTTCCCTTTCTTTTAATAAAGTTTGGGTTCCACGGAGTGTTCTTCCACTCTTAAGCTCCAAACATTTCAAATAGCACAAAAGATATGACAAGATGAAAGGAGGTGTCCGCAAATAGACAGCTAGACAACTAGTTAGCAGCTGTCTGCTTTTCTTCAGAGTGCTTTTTTTTCCCTGCAGGGGGGAAAAAGTTTATTTTTCATTCTTGAAGGAGGCTGACTATGGACTCTTTCTCTCTGCATATCACTCTCTCTGTCATGCCTTGGCCATTTCCCAAGCCTGTTTAGTGTTAGAGGGAGAAAAACACGATGCTGAGGGTAACCCTGACCTTTAGAACTCACTGTCCTTCCGGGCCAGCTTGCGGAGAGGTGACACCTTAAGTGGAATTGCTCATTCTCCACCCTTTATAGTCCAGTGTTTGCAATATAATGAGATTTCCATGCTCCATCCAGTAAGGGTATTCTTTCACAAAAGGAACCTAGAGTATAGGTTTTGATTAAAAACCTGTCTGTGATTTGGAAAGCTGATTTAAATCTATTTCAGATCACCATCAACTGAGGTTTGATTTGAAGTTGTTAGTTTTCTTTTCTGGCAGGTCTAGCAAGAGTGTTATTCTTTAATTCTTGATTTTAATAACAGCTTTCTCCCCCTCTTCCTTCCTTTCTCATTGCTGAAGCCGACTTTCAACTCAAAGTTTCTGTAGTAAACACCTTTCTCTGAAACACCTCCTGGCAGCCATGAGCACCAAACCCAAACACCACTCCCACTGCCATGGACTCATCTCTGACTTGCCACCAAGTCCACTGCCATTGAGTTGAAGTGGACACATCGTCACACTCTAGGATAGTGGGGGACTGGCCCTGTGGGTTTCTGAGACTGTGACTTTTTCCAGATATAGAAAGTCTCATCTTTCTACTGTGGAGCAGCTGGTGGTTTTGAACTCCTAACCTGACAGTGACAGGCCAACTCATAACCATTATACCAACAAGGTTTCTCCTGACTGTCATGTGACCATTCATTTGAACCTTGTCAAACTGGATTCACTACTCCCAGCCCAAATCTGCAACATGTCTGGTACTCCCCTTTCAAATGAGCATCGCTCTTTTCTACTTCTCCAGGAACCAGAGGGTTGGGCTAGACTTTTCCCTCTCCTACCCACTCCCACAGTAGCTTCATTTCTACTGATGGCCATTTCCCCTCCTAAATGCCTCTCTCAAACATAGTGTCACCTTTCCTTCAGCCCCTGATGGTACAGTCACCTCTAACCGGTCCTCTACCATCCATCACGAGAGATCTATTATTATCAGCATCCTCCCCCACCCCCAAGTGACCTTCATCTGCCTCAGAATAAAATTGAGATCTAATTGAGAGCTCAGAGCCTCTCACCATCTGACTTCTGTTTGGCATTCATCACTGCTCCTCATCACTCTAACTCAATTCTAGCCACCTCAACCTAACTCTCGAGCTTCCTGGGTTTTCTTTGAGCTGACTTCTCTCACTAAAATCTCCTTTCTCCCTTCCCAGGACCTCAGCATCTCAGCTCATCCACACAAAAAAAGATTCCATAACCCTGGCTTTAGTTAATGGCACCTTGACCTTGTATGGAAGCTGATGTGGCTGGAGATGCATCTTGTCCCAATTGTGCCTACAGTTGCCAGGCAAAGATTCCTCAGTGAAAAAGCTAATGTTGGGCTGAGCCCTGGTGGCGTAGTGGTTGTGTGTGGGACTGCGGCCCACTGGGACGGAGGTTCAATTCCAGCAGTGGGGCTGGGCCTCCTACTCCCACCACTGGAAAGCAGTGATGCCCCCCCGCAAAAAAAAAAAAAAAGGAAAAGCTAATGCTTCCATATTAAGGAGTGATGATATGTGAACAGTAAAATGAAGCTTGGACCAAAGTCCACAGGCCCGACTTCTGCCATTGCTTTAGTTTATAATGCTGCATACAGATCTTTGAGGCTTCATATGTGAAGCAGGAAAAACTACTATCCTCTGTTGGGAATAAAAATGGCATCAGAGAGAAAAAAAAAAAAAGCAAAACATGTTGCAAACTAACATGATCCAAGATACTGTCTTTATTTTACTTTTCTAAATACTGGCCTCCGGTCAGCTTAGCAAATATGCCTGAATTTTTAAACGTTGTTCACCTATTAAAATCTTGAGCATATATTTGCAAGCAAATAGAATACAGGACCTCTTTGATACAAAGAGTGTCATTCACTAGTGATGAGTGTGATTTCCTTCAAGTCTGCGGTGGGAAATTTTTTTCACTGTGACTCCAAGAACATCTCTCTCCATACATGTTCAGAAGATTAAGTCATCAATTGCTTGGGGATAAAGAGGATGTTAATCAGAATCAGAACTCCAAAAGGTATATCCTTAATGTTACTTTCAAGAGCCATAGATCTAAGTAGAAGGTAGAAAGATTCAGAACATATTTCACAGTGTTTTTCTTTTGTTTTTCTGTCATCACACTAGATAAAAGACTTCCTGAACTGAGAGGAAGGAAGCAGAGGAACTTCGTGGACAGAAGCAAAGTGACACAGAAAGACGCAGACATCTGCTGGAGCCCACACTATCCATTAACTGGCATACTAGAGTGTAAACCTGGTCCATTCATTGTTGTCTGGTGAGGATTACCCATCAATAGCAACCAGTATATCACCCCAAAGTTACCCAGGAGTGAAATGTTTATCTCTGATAGGTTCCAAGAGTTTGCTCAACCCTTCATCCCACTCTCATTCAATAGTTCTACGCACATGTAGACCCCCACCAAGAGGAAGAATGGGAAGTAGATTTCAGGACACAAGGGGTTGAGTAGGAAAAACTGTTCTCAAGTTCCCTTTGTGACATGGTGAGCCCACGTGCCAGAGTAGAACACTACTGGGCTATTTTTTTCAGTTGAGACAACTCTGAGACAAGTTAAACTGACCAGACTGTCTCCCTGTTAATAGCAGAATGCATTAACCATTAGCACTTCCCCTCACTCAGGTGGAAAGCTCTGCCCCATCTTCTTGAAACATATCAGAAACTCAAATACTGACAAATCAGGAGCAAATTTTAGAGGTGGGAAATTGGGGGGGTGGGGGGGGCAAGGAAGACTTGGTCTCTTAACAAATACAATTGAATATTTATCTGGAGAATTGACTTAAAACAGTATCACAATCTTGAATAAATATTGTAATAAGATTTCTGGGTTAAAAACAAAACATCAAACTTCTTGCAATGACAAGGAATTCCATGTCTGTCTGAATAGAGTTCTCAATGTTGGTGAGATTACAAAAATGGATCTCTAGGCTTGTCTTCTGCGTGCCACTGGGTGGCCTTGAACCACCCCCCCCCACCTTTGTTTGGTGAATAGCCAAGCACAGATTGTTGGCACCACCCAAGAACGAACCTATTTTTATTAAAAAGATGTCTTGCACAGTGCTGAGATCCAGGGTCATTTATGGAGCCATTCCTGCATGTGGATATTGATGCATTACAATGCATAGAGTGGCTGAGGGAGGTAGGGATGATGTCACACAGGGACAACAGTGTCAAACAGAACGTATCTGAGCAGCCCTGTTTTAATCCGATAAGAGATCTGTTGATTTCCTAGAGCATATTAAGGATCTCTAGAAAAACAGACCCAACAAATCAGAGATTGGTTGCTGAATTGATTGATTCATCAATTGATTTACAGTAGCCCTTTCTCACCCCTTATCCACTGTTTGTTTTCTGTGAGTTTCAAAAATATTTAGATTTCTCACTGTGTGGGGAAATATGATGAAGTCCCAGAATGGGCTTCCTCCTCTTTGGTTAGGCAAGAGTCTGGAAAGCACAGTGAGGTGAGCCCCTGGGTCTTGCCCTGCTGGGCTAACAATGCTGCCCACACAGGCACCCTTGGGTACCAGCTGTGTGCATGTATAGGAAATAAATAATGTCATATATATCAGGTTCAGTACTAGCTGCAGTTTCAGGCATCCTCTAGATCTCTTGGAAGGTATCCTGTGATTAAAGGGAATTATGGTCTTTTAAGAAATTGACTTATGTGATTGTGGGGACTGGAATATTCCAAATCAAGCAACAGTGAAAATCTTTGCATTAGAAATATTTAGGTCAATCAGGTGGCTGGAGACTCTAGGCTAGATTTCTGTACTTCAGGTTTAAGGCTGAATCCTTTCCTGAAAACTCCGCTCTTAAGGCAGCCAGCAAATTGGTCACCTGATGGAGGGTCATCTCTTTACATAGAATCAACAGCTCATCAATGTCAACTACAGTAACAAGCAACCTCCACAGGAACTTCTATGTTAGTGCTTGCCAACCAACTGGTTCCATTGTCTAGATAGATTGGCACCAAAGTAGCTGTGACTCAGTGAACCCAATCACAGACATAAAGGGGCACAGACAAACTCGCTGACTCATAGTGACCTACAGGAAAGGGTAGCACTGTCTCTATGAGAAAAGAGGGGCAATCTGGAAAGCATGCCTGTGTTTCGACCCTGTCCATAGCGCCACTGATAGGAGTCAGTATCCACTCGATGGCAGTGAAAGGCTTCTCTACAGAAGTAGAAAGCAGAGTCTTCCTCTCACTCAGAACAGCCAGTGCTTTTGAACTGATAACCCAGCAGCTAGCAGCCCCACATGCAACCATTACACCATCAGGGCTCCTCAGAGTGACAGGAGAAGTGAAAAAAATGGAGGAGGAAGAGCAACACCAAGGAAAGCATAACTGCTTTGAGTCAGGTAGAAGACTCGAAGGTCTTCGGTCTTCAGGGAGTCTCCATTTGTGCCTCCCCAGCTCTCTCTGCTCCTCTTGCAGTATTAGCTCAGCCTCCGTGTGCCGTGGAGCTCTGTAGCTCTGGATCCCCATCTGGCCCTGACTAAAGAAGACATAAATGATTTGTGAAAGAATGAAAACCATTTACAATTGCTATGTAGGCGCAACAGAAGAGGAAATGTTTAAAGATAGCTGACTGTACTGGTTCAAGGAGAAAGCAGCCATAGAGAAAAAGGCAGGCAGGTGTGGGCAGGTTTTCTACAGTTGACCCTTGATCCCAAGGAAAGTGGGAAGGGGCGTTTGGGAGGGTTTTATGCTGGGAAGAGGATTTACCTTTTGCAAGATCTCTCTGTCCCACATTGTGAAAACAAAAATGGACTGGCAAAGAATAAAGTAGAAGCTGGTCTAGGAAGTCCATAAGATGGGGTCCTTTCCGATGAAGGAAGGCATAATTGGGTGCAGTGTGGGAGGTGATGGAACAAGAGTTTCTAGATGACGGGATGACCATGACTTGGTGCCTGCTTTGAGGATGGAGAGAAGTATGAGGACCCCTAAAGGTGAAACAGTCAGTACTGGGAACAATGAGGGTGTCAGCCAGTCAGTGAGATGTTACTGAACCCACCTTTCTGGGTGGGCTACTTTTGTTTAACAAACGCTTACCCCTCTGGAGGCTCAAGGGTTATTTCAGGTGCCCAGTTAAGTTCTAAATTTTGATTTTAGTGGAACAAATTTTTGTATAAGGATATTCCAATCAAGCTCAGGGCAACCTGTATTTTTATTTCCGACAGCGGGCAACACTCCTTCATCTCGTGCTTTCTGCTTTAACTACCCCGGCTCCCAGGAATGCAGCATTCGAGAGGCTTGTTCTGCCACAGGAAGGAGCTCTGGGTAGTGTTGATGTCTCAGACTCTAACAGCAAGGTTAGCGCTGTGAAAGCCCCGGTCCCTCCTCAGGAGAAAGATGAAACTTCCTCATAAACAGTTAAAATCTCAGACAGCCCTGGGCGTAGTTCTCCCTGTCCTACAGGGTCACTCTGAGTTGACATCGGCTTCAGAGCAGTGCGTGGAGCGTCTGCTTTTGAGTGTCATACACAGCAGGAGTCCTGGTGGAGCAGGACTGACACTTCTACTCCCCAGAAAGTCATCAGATCAAATCCAACTTCCTCTACAGAATATACTACTCTGGTCAAAAACAAAATGCCCCTGTAAAGCTGTACAGCCTCAGAAACTCAAAAAGGAGTCATTCCTCTCTGTACTACATAGGTCTGCCAAGAGTCAGCATTGACTCAGTAACAGTGAGATTGAGATTGTGAGTCTGATCAGACCGCAGAGGGAGCAAATCTTCCATAGTGCCCCTCCTTGATAATTCGCCAGCGGAGTTTAGAATATGGATATCACATAGAAACTATTCTTGGACTCCATCAAGTTTAGGTGTAAAGAAACTGGCATTATACCCCGTCGGAATACTTTCTGAGGAAAGTATTCTGAGGCTGACCTGGTGGTGGGACTCTGCACTGGACAGATCAAGACTGGTGCGCCATGCCAATCTGAGCGCCTGACCAAGTACAACCAGATCCTCAGAATTGAAGAAGAGCTACGCCGAGCCAGACCAGCGGGACACCTGTTGGAAACCCCAGCTTTGTGATCCCGTGACAGCCCAACTCCTTGTCCTTCTCACAAGCTTCCCGCCTGGAGTCCCAGTATGATCCGGAGGTGTCAACAGGCAACATCCCCAGTGGTTTTGTTTGCAAAATAAACATCAGTGGTCCCTAAGAAAAAGAAAGAAAAGAAAGAAAAATAGGAGGAGTGAACCAAAGAAAACCGTGTCTATGATGGGTTAAGCAGTAGACTAGAAGGTCCTTCGGGAGTCTTGTGCACACACAGGTCATAGATAATAAGTAATAGTTTACCCCTTAGTCTTCACACTCTTCCCTCCTTCCAGAAGTGCTACATTGAACATGTGCTATTTTTATAATCAGATCAAAGAGGTAAGAAGTGTTATTTTCAAATAGAAAAGTAGGCAGGCTCTTCAGTGTTTGTGTTGCCAAAAAATGAGCTCATCGCAAACCTATGATGGCAGTTAGCACCGTTTGAGTTTATGGGGCAGATGCATTTGTAGCAAATTTGTGGAGGAGACAACATTGACTGATGACTGCATATGCAGTAATAAACCCAAAGCACTTGCCTTTAGGAGTGGCACTTACTAAGCTACTCCTGCT
This sequence comes from Nesogale talazaci, assembly GCA_004026705.1. Taxonomy (NCBI): domain Eukaryota; kingdom Metazoa; phylum Chordata; class Mammalia; order Afrosoricida; family Tenrecidae; genus Nesogale; species Nesogale talazaci. The sequence continues at coordinate 12,989 of PVJH01017186.1, read as the reverse complement.
AAAATGTCTAAAACCTTAGAGGAACCTTCACAGCGTCCTTTCAGCAGGTCCTTCATAATCCGAAGCCACCAGGCACCCAATGTGTCCACCCAGAAATGCAAAAGGTAAAACAATATGCCTTCTTTGTTAAGATGCTAATTTGCATTTTTAACCCACATAAGAATTCCAATGGGTGCAAGCCACTCTCTCTAAGGAGGCAAGGAAAGAGATAATCATGACAAATTATCCTTTTTCCAAGTTATCATCATTTTGCTCTGTCTCTGTCAAATTGTTCCTCAAACACAGCAGTCTGCAAGCCTGATTCCCCCACCCCCACCCCCTTCTTGTGTGCTATTTATACCTTTGGGATCAAACCAGCATTTTTGCATATCTCAGACATTTCATGAGGCTGCAATGATGAACTGCACCGATTTAAGTCGTTTCCACCAGAGTTGCTTGTGGTCACGTCCCTGAATATCTTTAAGGACAATGTGCTCCACAATCACTCCAATCTAAATCTGTCAATAATTATGATAGAGGGGGATAGACTATATTTCACACATGGAGGAACGGTTCATTTTTCAAGCCTACATGTTGCTTCCAAATTACCTGTGGCAGTAGCGCAACCTTGATCTGCAACTTTCCTTCCAAGGATCTAATCATAATGTCTCCTAAGAACAAGCTGTGGTTTTTCTTCGTAAGCAATTTTTTCTTTCACAGTTGTTTGTTAAGCTCTGGATTTCTTTTATTTGAGCAGGAACTACTCCTACATTTAAGAGAAAAGGAAGAAAGGAAGGAAGGGAGAAAGGAAGAAATGTCCAATGTAGTGGATAAAAGAGGGGCAGAAGGAGCAACAGAAAAGGGCCAAGAAGATCGTTGCAATAAAAAAGAGATGAGGTGGGTGGAAAGGATGAAGTTAACAAGATGATTTTTGTCTTGGAATCAGCTTAGGAGGACATTGGAACTGCTTCTTTCCAACTTGGTTTCTGGATGGAAAATAAATGAGAATTACTGCAGACATTTGACGCTTCTCCATAACGATTCAAAAGTCTCCCTGACCACAGCCTCATGTCTCTCATGGCATCTCTGCCATCCCTAGTCTTAGTCAGCATCTTAGGAATTTATATATAGAATATTTTAAAAGACTAGATAGTATTATATACTAAGCAAATTGTTGACACTATAAATTCAGTAGGCTTAAAAATGAAAGTGCTACTTTAGTAAAATTTAGAAGGAGTATGGGAGAAGGGGAAAGAGAAGAAACTGATTTTGGTCATTGATATGGTTTTGTGTTTTAAAGCTGTTAGGTCAGAAGTCTGCACATTTGGAAAATTCAAGAAAACGTATGGTGTTTACTGGAAACTGGTTAAATTTTGGAGAATAAATTAGTATCTGTGATCCACCCATTTTCCCACTTGGGCTTAGGAAAATGTATAGAAGCAGCTTCATGCTGGTCAAAGTTTCCCTTTAACACTCAAACAAAGAATGCAGTGAGTAGCCAGCTTAGGCCTCAATGACCTCAAAAGAAGCTTAACTTTCCCACTAAACTCCTGCCTAATGTGGTAGAGAAAAAAAAAGAAGAAGTGCAGAATGTGGAATCAGGGGCTCGATTCATATCCCAGTCTTGTTCCTTTGTGGATATGGATTTCATCTTAGTTTTCTCCTCCCTAAAAGTGGAGTAATAATTAAAATAATATGAGCACTTCATGACATGTGGATATGAAACATGCTAAGCAAACTGATATGCTCTAAGTCTGTTGGCTATTGCCATGAAGCCCCACTGACTCACCCAAGTTCATCACTTAACTGGTATTTCCTTCTAAAAATTGCACCAATGTTTTTGCTTACCCTCTCAATGTGACCAGAAGTAAGTCTCTTTAAAGGGACCAAAAAGAAAGTTAAAGACTGTCTTCTCCCTCCAGAAATCAAATGTATCTCTAGGAAAAAAAAATACCTCTGACTTAAAACAAAAATAGAACTATTCTCTTCATATTTCCCATAATGGTATCGTGGCAGTTTAAAAAGCAGAAATGAAAGCAGGAAAGAAGCAAATGGATTCATTCTAACAATAATAACAATGATGTAGAACCTAATCTTAGTCGGGCAATAACTGACTCGATCTCCCTTTAGCCCTTTGAGGTACTATTAAAATCCCATTGTACAGACTTCTTAGCCTGAGTTCCCTGGCTAACAAAACCAGTACAGCGTATATGTGGATAAATACCAAGCCAAGCCAAACACCCAAACCCACTGTCCCCAAGACCATTCCAACTCATAGCTAAACTATGCAGGGAATAGCCTCCTCTTTCTTCTGAAGAGGGAAGGTTTGAGCCATCAATCTGTGGTCAACAGCCAACCTCACCCCACAGAGTCACCGGGGTCTTATAGATATACACAGAGAGATTTAAATCAAGAAACTGGCTCACACTGCTGGAGAAGAGAGCGAGTTCCACTTGCCTAGATCAGATGCTGCCGCAGGCACCAAATCTGGTGTCAATTTGAGGTTTATGAGTGTAGGGGTGGAGTCTAGCCTGTCGATCTGGAGATAGCCAATGAGGCTTCTGCGGGGGGGGGGGGGGGGGGGGGG
>PVJH01017186.1:0-10323 GCA_004026705.1 Nesogale talazaci | reverse complement strand
CAAAGACTTTCTACCCACTGGCCTGTGATCATCCTACATTCGGCATCATTGCATGAGTCTGAAGAGGATATTATAGATTACTGTCGGACTAATGGGCTAATGGGCTAATGGGACTAATGGGCTAATGTTGGACTTATGGACTTGACCTGGACTGGGCTGGGATGTTTTCTTAATGTACAATGACCCATTATATAAAACTCTCTCTTTTACACATATATGTGTTTATGAATTTTTTTCTCTAGTCTACCCGGACTAACACAGATGTCAAATTGTAGTTTTTCTCTTGACACATGTAGTCACAGACGCTGATGAACCCAGGATTGGCAAGTCAGGCAGCAGACTTTTGACTGTAGAGGCAAATAAATTCAAAGTCAGTAGGCAACATGGCATGCTGCTGATGACTCTTGGGATTGCCAGGCAACACAGCAGATCACTGGCTCAAGCCCAAAGAACCTAAGATCAAATTATGAGCCAAGTGCAGGACCCAGACCTAGCAAAAAGCAAGCAAACTTTTCCACAATGTCCACATATATTGAAAGCTGGACACGCACACCTGTGGACGCTTTCAATTCATTGGCTGCTTAAAGCAGGTCTCATTATGGAGGAGACAAGTAAACTGCTAAATGCCTGAGAATCCTGGCCCTGCCAAATTGACACACAACCTAACAATTACAACAGATGAGGATGTTAAAGCAGAAAATATGTGAGTCATGGGTGGCAATATGTTGTTGTTAATGAAAACAAAAGCCTACCTCACTGCCATCAAGTAAACTCAGATTCATAATAACCCTATAGGACAAGGTAGAACTGCCTTTTGGGGTTGCTCAAGCTGTAAATCATAGGAGCAGAAAACTTCATCTTTCTCCTGCTCAATGACCAGTGGGTTCAAATTGTTGGCATTATAGCTGGCCATAATGTTGTTGTTGTTGCAAGATGACATCAAGTCAATTCTAACTCATAGCGATTTTAGATACAACAGATGGAGACATTGCCTGGTCCTGTGCCAGCCATACGATTGTTCCTGGGGCTTAGTCCATTGTTCCACCCACTACAGCAATCCACTTCATTGAGTGTTTCCTTTTTTTCTGTCCTAAAACTTTGCCATGTCGTATGTCTTCCTCTGAGCATTGATCCTACCTGATAATATGAGATGGAGTCCTGCCATATTCCTTTTTAAAGAGCAATCTGGTTATATGTTTTCCAAGACATATTTATATATTCTTCTGGAAGCCAATCGTATTTTTAATATTCCTCATTCACATTCTAACCAAGGGCATAGTTTTTCCTTTGCCTTTCTCTGCTCATTGTCTAGCTGTCACATACATATGAAATGATTGAAAATGCTATGACTTGAGATGGCTATGCTATTAGATGGCTAGGCGCCATCAGGTTGGTTCAGTCCCACAGTGACCCTATGCACAACAAAACCAAACCCTACCTGATTCCTAAGTTTGAGCCCATTATTGCAGCCACTGTGTCCATCCATTTCGTTGAGGGTCTTCCACTGTTTCTTGCCTCTCCCTTTTACCAAAAATAATATTCTTCTCCAGCCACTGGTCTCTCCTGACAGCTGCTCTAAAGCATATAAGGCAATTTCTTGCCAGCCTCGCCTCTAAAGAACACTCTGGTCATACCTCTTCCACGATCGATTTGTTTGCCCTTGTGGCAGTCTTTGGTATGTTTCCATGTTCTTCTCCAGCACCGTAAATTGATTCTTCTTCAGTCTTTCTTATTCAATGTCCAACATATGTATGAAGCAGTTGAAAATACTGTGGTGGTGATATAGCTAGATTCAAATTATTTTGAACCTGCAAGTAGGAATCAATCTAGAGTCAGTTATAATGCAGGTGACAGATTAGTCAATAGTTCTTCTTTGCCTTGAGGGAACGTTGAAGCCTTTTTGCAATAGCCACAAAGCCCTCCATGATCTGGTCTCAATGCGGCCTTCAGCCTCATGGCCTACCACAACCCCTGTAGTTCTTTAAGATGATTCAATCTGTGCTCTTTTCTATCCCATAGATGTTTCCCTCTTCCACTGTCATTGTCTAAACAGTTAAATGCTACTCAATGCCTTTATCTAAACATTTAAATCACAATTCAAGTGTCACCTCCAACCTCCAGACTGATTTACGCACAGGCACTTCTCTGTATCCTTCTTCAGTGCTTAGTTTGTCTGGTACATGCACACCTATTGATCAGAAGGAACACACAGGCTGGAGATCTCTATCTACCCAAGGAGTCTCCAAATTCCTAAGAGAGAAACAATATCACCTTCTCCTAATTTACTGTAAGAACACCATGTCCTAAAGATGCCCTCATGGTGTAGTAGGTTGCACATTGGGCTGCATATCACAGGGTTAGTAGTTTGAACCCAAGAGCCACTATGCGAAAGAAATCTATAAAGGCAGTTTTCTTCTCTCCTGTAGAGTCACTATATGTCAATATCAATTCAATGGCAGTGAGATTTAGGTATTTTTGACTCAAGAAGTCCACAGGTGGGTCTTTGTTATTATTCTTCCTCTTTTCTATTAAAATTCCACAAATTCTCTGGGGCTTTTTTCTTTTTTCTTTCTTTTCTTTCTTTTTAAATTATAATTTTATTTACTTTATCACATGCTGCCATCAATATTTCCAAAACAATTTTTTCTACTTAAGCCCTTGGTTTTCCCCTCTGTTTTCCCTCTGTTTTTCCTCTGTTTTCCCCTTCATCCCCCACCTTCCCACCCTCCTGAGTCCTTGATCAATTATATATTGTTATTGCTATTTCATGTTTTTTAATCATTTTATCAAAGACTCATACAACTCCCATCACGATCAACACATACGTCAATTGTATTCATACCATTTTTGCACACCTCTTGCCATCATCATCCCCAAACCATCCTCTCTCCACTTAGGCCCCCAGTACCAGCTCCCCATATTTCCCCTCCTCTCCCCCATGAACCCTTAATAATTTACACATTGTTATTACTTTTTCATATCAGTCCAGTGTGTCCCTTCACCCACTTCCCCACTGTCCGTATTCCAGAGAGATCATATATAGATTCCTGCAATTGGTCCCTTCCACTCCACCCTCCCTTCGCCCTTCCAGTATCACCACACCCACCACTGGTCCCGAAGGGATCATCTGTCCTTAATTCCCCATATTTCTGACTCCAGTGTACACCCTCTGCTCTAGCTGAATTGGCAAGGGAGAACTGGGATCATGATAGTGGGTGGGAGGAAACTAGAGCAAAGTTGCATATCTCATTGTTGCCACACTGCACCCTGACCAACTCCTCTCCTCCCTGCAATCCCTCTGAGAGGGGGTGCCACTTCACCTATTGATGGGCTTTGGGTCCCCTCTCAATACTCCCTCTCTTTTATAATGATACTATTTTTAGTTCTTTGATGCCTGAAACCTGATCCCTTCGACATCTCAGAGTCAAACAGGCTGGTGTGCTTCTTGCATATGGGTTTTATTGCTTCTGAGCTAGATGGCCGCTTGTCTGCTTTCAAGTCTTTAAGACCCCAGATGCTATACCTTTTGTTAGTCAGGCACTGTCAGCTTTCTTGACCACATTTGCTTATGCACCCATTTGTCATCAGCAATCTTATCAGGGAGATGAACATGCAATATTATGATTTTTAGTTCTTAAATCCTGATAACAGCATTTTGGCACCTTGTGGTCACACAGGCTTGTGTGCTTCTTCCATGTGGGCTTTGTTGCTTCTCAACTAGATGGCCACTTGTTTACTTTCAAGCCTTTAAGACCCCAGACACTATATCTTTTGATAGCTGGGCACCATCTACCTTCTTCACCACCTTTGCTTATGCATACATTTGTTTTCAGTGATTGTGTCGGGAAGGTGGGCATCATGGAGTGCCAATTTAATAAAACAAAGTGTTCTTGCACTGAGGTAGTACTTGGGTAGAGGTCCAACGCTCATCTGCTGCCCTAAAATTAATCCCATAAATATATGCATGCTTATCTATTTCCCCATCATCCTATATAAATATATTCACCTATGTACATGCCTGTATTTGGACCTCTGTATATGCCCTTTATCACCCAGTTCTTTCCTCTATTTCCTTTTGCTTTTCTTGTCCCACCATCATGTTCAGCCTCTATTAGGGTTTCAGTATTTTCTCTCTGTTACATTACTCTTAATCAATCCCTAACAAACCTCTCACACCCATCTTTTCACTGATTTTGAATTCCTTGCTATTCCCTTGTGCCTGGACTAGTCAATACCACCACCTTTCCCCCTCCTCCCTATCTCCCCTGTCCCCCCTCCCCTCCAGAACCATCAGTCCTGTCATTTTCACCTCCACACTGTGCATCCAGTCTATCTTATCTAGATAGACCTAGAGAAACCAGGTACAAAAAACACATGCATCTTAAGATGAAGCAACCAAAGAAACTAAAACGATGATAAAAACAAAGAAACCCCAATGTTATATATATTTATATATATATAGTAAAATATATTTTTATAAATAATATAGATGTGTAAAAAATAATAACAATGCATGGATTTGGATTAATGGTAGGTTTGATCCCATGGACTTCTCATAGTGTCTCATGCTATGGCAGTCATGTGCTTATGTTAATTTTATGATTGAAATGTAGGGGTGGAGTCTAGCCTGTTAATCTGGAGATAGCCATTGAGTAGCCAATGAGGCCTCTGTGTGGGCATGGTTTTCTCCTGATAAGTCTGGGAAATCTCGCGATATTTCCCTCGTGAAGAGGAGAAACTATCTCCCAGGTTGTTGGTAGTCAGTTCTCAGAGATAATGAATCATGGACAAGACAAGCTGGCAGCGTCCAAGAAGCTGGAGGAGCTGGCGGAGAGACCACATGGCCTTGCCCTGAGGGAGCCAGACCTCTGAAGCTGGGATGGCCACATGGAGACCTCTGTCAGCGATGAGTTGCTTCTGCCACCATGGGATGTTGTTGATGGACCCTGAGCCCTGGAAGCGAGGAGCCATGGGGAGACCCCTACCAGTGCCAGGATTGTGCACCCACTGATCTGTGACTTCATGAGTCGGAAGGACACTTGATAGACTGGTACCAAGCATATGGACTAATATCAGACTTATAACTTTGAACTGGACTGGGTTGGGATGTTTTCTCAATGTTCCATTCCTTTTGTATATAAACCATTCCCTTATATCTATATATGTGTCTATGAAATTTGTTCCTCTAGTCTACCCAGACTAACACACATGCCAAAGCAAACTGTAACCCTGAACCGTTGCCTGGTTTTACCCCTTGGGCTTCAGGCACTGAAGCAGGTTGCACAGTGAAAACATAATAATAATAATAATAAAGCAAAATAAAACCTACAAATAGTTCAGGGTCTGATCATTGACCTCTAGTCGTGCCCCCAAGTCGAGTCAGATGGGGTGGCACACCCTGATCCCAAAGTATATCCTTGTCACTCCACCTGAAAGTCCGTGCTCTACTGCACACCTTTTTTTGCCATGGAGTGGTTGGGTCACAGGGAATGATCCTGATCCCATTTCTCCACTGTTGTCTCCACAGAGCATTGAGTCAGCAAGGGAAGCCGTATTTGATAGTGGGACCGGCCGTATGGTCCTCTCTGTGCATTGGCTGTTCTGAGTGGGAATACTGTCCTGAAGGCTCAGTGGGCCAGGATGCACTCCATTCTCTTTTCCTCCTCCTTCATTTGTTCTCATGTGCTCTGGTCAGGCATCTCTCACAGCTGCATCTTCAGTGTCGTCCTCCAAAGCACACTCTCCTGGGGGGAGGGTGGCTGCCCCTATAGTTGGGGTTGGGCATTCAGGCATGGAGTGGGGAACCAGTGGATAGTCTTCCATTTATGGAAGCCATTCTTGGTTTCTTATAACAGTGTTCTATAATTTTTGTCACATAAATCTTTTGTTCTTTTAATCAGGTATATCCCTAGATATTTCAATTTGTGCTTGGCATAAGGGTACCTCTTTTTATGTATCCTCTTCTGTGATCTTATCTGATGTGTATAGCAGTCTGATAGACATCTGATTGCGGATCTTGTATCCTGCCACTCTGCCATACTCCTATATTGTTTCCAGTACTCCTCTTGTGGAGCTTTTGGGGTTGGTTTTCAATATATAAAGTCATATCATCAGAAATAACGATAATTTCACCTCTTCTTTCCCCAAGTGAATACCTGTGATATCTTTCTTTGCTTTATGCTGTTAGCTAGCAGCTCCAGTATGATATTAAATAAGAGTGGGGACAAGGGACAACATTATCTGGTCCCCTTTTTTCAGTGGAATTGTGTTCGTCTTTTCTCCATTGACTATCACATTGGCTGTTGATTTTTCATATATAGTTTGTACTGTCTTGAGGAATTTCCTTCTATTCCTATTGTCTTCAGTGTCTTAAACAGGAATTGGTGTTGGATGCTATCAAATGCTTTTTCCACTTCTATTAATATGATCATGTGGTTCTTATAGCTTTTCATGTCAATGTGGCAAATGATACTAATGGTCTTTTGTATGTTGAACCACCCTTGCATTCCAGGTATGAATCCCACTTGGTCATGGTAAATTATTTGTTTTATATACTTTTGTATTCTATTGGCCAGCATTTTATCCATTGCGCCACTAGCCCATCTACGTCAATTCTAGTGGGATCCTTGCCCGGTTTGGGGATCAGTGTGGTTTTGGTATCAGTGTTATACTAGAAGGAGTTTGGGAATTTGCCATCTTTTCTATGTTTTGGAAGAGTTGAGTTAGATTGTTGTTAGTTCTTACCTGAATGCTTGGTAGAATTCTCCTGTAAACTCATCTGTAACAGGTGATATTTTTTATTAGAAATCCCTTGGTAACCTTGTCTGTTTCTTCTATTGTTACGGGTCTGTTAAGATTCTTAACGTCACTTGGTGATAATCTAGGGAGGGATTGTTTTTGCAGGAATTTTTTAATGTCTTCCAAGTTGTTGAATTCTTTGGAGTTCAGGCCTTTGTAGTAGTGTATAATTATCCTTTTGATTTCATTAGGGTCAGTTGCAATGTCCCCTCTTTCATTCCACATTCTTGCTGTTGAAATGTTTCCTCTCCTTTCTTTGATTTAGTCTGCCAGAGGTTTGTCAATTTTGTTAATTCTTTCAAAGAACCAACTTTTGGCAGCATTAATTTTTTCCCATTGTTGTCTTATTTTCCCTCTCCTGAATCTCAGGCCTGATTTTTATTATTTCTTTTCTTAAGCTGCTGACTCTGCTCTACTCATTGTAAATTCTGTGCCAACATATCAGTTATGAGATGCTCTTCCTTTTTCAGGTGTGCATTTATTGCTATGAAACTTCTTCTACAAAATATCCTTTGCTGTGTCCCATAAGTTTTGGTATGTCGTATTTTCATTCTCATTGGTTTCTAGAATTTTTTAAAATTTCATCTCTGATCTGAGCCAGTGCACACTCCTTATGCAATAGAGAATTAATTGTTTATTCTCCAATTATTTTCTCTAATTCTCTTCATCTTCCTTTTGTTGATTTCCAACTTTATAGCACAGTTTTCTGAGAGAGAGAGAGTTCTGTATGATATCAATGTGCTTAACTTTATGTAGATTCACCTTATATCCCAGCATGTGGTCTATCTTCGAATATGTTCTATGTGGGGATTTAAAGAATGTGAATTGTTTTTTATTTGGATGACAAGCTCTGTAGATATACCAAATCTAATTGTCTAATTGTAGTGTTTATATCTCTAGCCTCTTTGTTGAGTTTCTTTCCCTATGATATCTTTCTCAGAGAGTCGTGTATTGAAGTCGCCCACTAAAATTGTTGAGTCTGTTCTTTCTTTTTTCATCTTTTGGAGTGTTTGGTTTACATATTCAGCTGAGTCAGATTTATCTTGGGGACTGTTATCTCTTTGATGGTCTCTGGGTAAAGTCGTTCTGTGTGGTAGTCTCTTGTATATACTTGGTGATTGTTGGTCTTCTGCCTCCAATGGGTCAGTGAGGATATTTTGTAGGGCTGGGTTCCTTTTATCATATTCTTTGAGATTTTCCTTGTCTTGAAGGACTCTCACTTCTCCATCAATTTTGAAAGATAATTTGACTGTATAGAGTATTCTTGGGTTTTCATGTTTTTCCTGCAATTTTCAGAATATGCTGCTTCACTCTCTCCTCTTCTTCGTAGTTTCCATTGGTAGGTCTGAGCATATTTTTATCTGTTTGCCTTTTTATGTGATTGCCCATTTTTCCCTGGTTGCTCTCATGATTTTCTCCTTTTTCTCATAATTGGAAAATTTACCAACTATATGCCTTTGAGTTTTCTTCTTGGGGTTCAGTCTAGCTGGCATTCTTTCAGCATCCTGGATCATTGTCTGGTTTTCATTCATTAATCTAGGGAAATTTTCCTCCAAGCATTCCATCACTATTTTGTATGTTGGTTTTCTTGATGCACCTTCCTCCGGTAGACCAATAATTCTAATGTCGTTTCTTTTCATAGCATCAGACAAAGTTCTGAGGTTTTCTTCTGCTTCTCTGATAGACTTGTTAGACTTTTCTCATATTTATTAATTTCTGTTTCGAGTCCTCTAGGTCACTGGTCCTTTTCTCTGCATCCTCCATTCTCTGGGAAAAATCTGAAAGTTTACTATTGTTTTTTGTTAGCTCACTCCTTAGTTCTTGTATTTCCCTTTGGTGCATGGCCTTTATGTCCTTTTTCGATTCTTCTTTCTCATGCCTCACTCATGACCTGTATACAATTTAGCAACATTCTGAAGATTTCTTTCTGTGGTCGATCAACACCTGCATTTTCTATGATTATCGTTAAGTCCAGCTGGACATCTTGCATTGGATTTGGTTTCTCTTTTCTTGACACTGTGGAAGCAGCTAGCTGGGTTTTGCTTGTTTGTTTGTTTGATTGATTGATTCAAATTAGGGGGCACTTTCCTTGGTGTTTTGGAGCCCTGGGCTCTCTCTCTCTCTTTGGGAGGCTGGTGTTGGATTTTCTTTAGGCTGCCTTTAGCCCACTTCCTTGAGGGGTTGTGTTTTCCATTTGTCCTGCTGCAATTACCCTCTGGCTTTATCCTATGCTTTGTACTATAGCTTCCCTTGGGTCTCCTCAGGAACTGTAGGAACAGTTGCAGGTTTGATGGAAAGTGTTTACCAAGTGCAGGGGTTTAGGGTACAGGTTGGGGATTGGGTGATCTGTACCTGGCTAGGGGTACTTCCCCCAGATAGGTGGATAGAGGGGAGGCCTGCCACTGATGAGCAGATTCACCACTCACTCAGAGCACAGACGGGAGAGCAGGATTGAACTGGGAGATTGAAACGTGCCTTAGGCTAGCTCCTAATGCTGTGTCCCTACTCCCCACTTGGAGCAGGATCTGTCACACCTGTGTCTGCTCTAGTGGGTCCTAAGAGAAGTGGCTGTGTGGGACTCTTTGAGTGTGTGTGGTGTTAGGGGGCAGGAGCCTGGCAAGGATGGAGCTGGCTGGCACTGAGCACAAAGGCAGTTCTGTAGGGCAAAAAGCTTCTGGTTGCCTTATGGCTCACCTGGTTGCGGGTCTCCTGGGTGGGGAAGGTGTTGGTCAGCTGCTCCGCTCTGAACCAGAATCTCTTGGGGAGGAGGGGAACCAGGGGGGTGTGGGTGTGCATGGAGTGTCCCCATGGGACCCTGGACACCCTGAGGTGGGGAGGATTGGCTGGCGATTTATGCAAGCACTGATGCAATGCGGACCACTCTTCCCACATTTGCTGAGCAGGTACCCTGAACTCTGTGACAAAATAAATGGCAGCATCTGTAGGGGGTGCTGGCTATCCATGGGGAGTGCTGGCCTGTGGTTCATGCCTGCTTCTGGTTCTGAGGAGGTCTCTGAGCTTTCCTGGGAGTCAACAAACCAATTTGAGAGCTCCACCTGCCCCCAACTCACCCCCACTCACCAATCTGCAGGAGCACCTGCTTGAGTTGCCTCTCTGGCCACCATCTTCCCCAGGGCCTTTTTTCTTTCTTTTGTTCTTTCTTTTTTGTTCTTTCTTTCTTACTTTCTTTCTTTCTTTCTTGGCAATAACTAGCTAGTCTTCTCTTTTTGCCTCCTAATTAACCCTTTATTGTCGAAAGTCATTCAATGTACGACAAAAAGAAGTGATGGTGCTGTTTGGTCAAGAGCTCATGTTAACCAAAAGGTCAGCAATTCAATCCACATGCCATTCTGTGGGAGAAATAACTGGCAGTCTGTACCCTTAAGGAGTACGCCCTGGGAAGCCCTATGAGGCAGTTCTACTCTGTCCTTTCAGGGTGCTATGAAATAGGTTGATCCCAAGGTATTGGTATTTGTTTTTTGTTTTTCTTTTGATGAGGAAACCAGGAACTCTTTCACTACCAGT
>PVJH01017185.1:0-48488 GCA_004026705.1 Nesogale talazaci | reverse complement strand
TGTACTTAGAAGTGGAATTTCTTGGAGCATATAGTAGTTATATTTTAAATTTTTGTAGGGGTCTAGTATTTTCATTTTACACTGGACCCTGCAAAAAATTAATTGATCCTGATCATTCTATTAGGAATCCTATGCCATAATAAAGTTGAACATTTTCAGAATCCAGAGAGAATAGTCTTCTCTGCTTGGGTGGAAAGGGAAATTTTAGCAGAATCTCAGAAGCTTGAAGAGAGAACTGTAGGTAGAAAGCTACATATGTGCTAAAACAAAGACTCATCCAAGTGTCAACCAGTTGCCTTATTTGAGCTTTCTACTTGGGGAGAAAAAACTAGAGTTAATGGGAAAAAAATGTTTCTAAACTCTTCTAAAATGCACTAGTGAGCTCACAAGAAAGTAAAACACAATTTGGCACACACACACACACACACCCAAAAACTAAGGGAGTGTAGAACCAGAGAAGTAGACAAAGAATGAATCAACTTTAGCCTTGCGATTTTTGTTAAGTACGATTGAATCAATTTCCATGAGTAGAGACACTGTGTACAGAAAAACAAAACACCGCCCATGCTGTGCCATCCTCACAGCTGTTTGAGCCCATTGCTTCAGCCACTAGACCAACTCACCTGTTTAAGGGCCTTCCCTTTTTTCACTCTCCCTCTACTTTACCAAGGATGTCCTTCTCCAAGGACTGGTCTCTCCTGACAACATGTCCAAAGCATGTGAGACGGTTTTACCATTTTCACTTCTAAGGAGAATTCTGGCTGTACTTCTTCCAAGATAATTTGTTTGGACTTTAGCGATCCTTATTACTTTCAATATTCTTTTCCAGTACCATAATTCAAATTATCCATTCTTCTTTTGTCTTCTTTATTCAGAGTCCAGCTTTCAGATGCATATGAGGCAACAGGAAAAACCATGACTTGGGTCAGGAACACTGTAGACCTCAAAGTATCACCTCTAATTTTCAACATTTTAAAGAAGTCTTGTGCAGCAGACTTCCACAAAGCATTGCTTCATTTGACCTCTTGATTGCTGCTTCTATGAACATTGACTGTAGACCCCAGCAAGATGAAATTCATGAGAATTTCAATTTTTTCTCCACTTATGATGATGTGACCTATTGGTCCCGATGTGAGGAATTTGATTTTCTTTACACTGAGTTGTAATCCACACTGAAGGCTGCAATCCTCCATCTTCATCAGCCAGTGATTCAAATCCTGTCACTTTCAGCAATCCAGGTTGTGTCATCTGCATACCTCAGGATATTAATAACATTTCCTTTAACCCTTCAAGCCACACATTCTTCATCATGCAATACAGCTTCTCTGATTATTTGTTTAGCATACAGACTGGATAAGTTTTCTGAGATGATACAACCTTGATGTGCATCTTTCTTGATGCTGAACCATGCAGGAGTCTCTTGTTCTAGTCAAACAACTGCCTCTTTCTCCCTGTACAGAACAAGAGAATACTGTAAGACTTAAAATAAAGACATCTGTATAATGGGGTTACATCTTCTCACAATATTTATCCAATCTGTGTGCTGAACAAGTAATCAGAGAAACTGGATTATGTCAGGAAGAATGTAGTAGCAGGATTTGGGGAAGGCTTATTAAGCAAACTGAAAAATGCAGATGACACAATTTTGCCTGCTGAAAATTAGGAGACTTGAAGCACTTGCTGATGAAGATCAAGGTTTACAGGCTTCAATATGAATTACAGTTCAATGTAAAGAAATCAAAAGACTCACAACAATCATGATGAATGGAGAAACGATTGAAGTTCTCGTGGATTCCATCTTGCTTGGATCCACAATCAATGCTCATGGAAACAACAATCAGAAGATCAAATTATGTGTTGCTTTATGTAAATTTCCTGCACAAAACCTCCTTAAAGGTTTGAAAAGCAAAGATGTGACTTTGAGGACTAAGGTCGTCTTGACTCAAGTCAAAGTATTTTCAACCGCCTAATAGGCAAGTTGGACATTAAATAAGAAAAACTCTAGAAGAATCGATGCATTTGAACTATTGTGCTGATGAGGAACATTGAAAGTACCATGAGCCACCAAAAGAACAAAACAAAACAAAAAGTCTGTTTTGAAAGGAGTATATCCAGAATGCTCTTTAGAAGTAAGTGTGGCCAGTCTCTGTCCTACAGATTTGGGCCATGTTGCCAGGAGAGACCGGTATCTGGAAATGGGCATGCTTGGTAAAGTAGAAGGGCAGGAAAAAGAGAAAGACCCTCAACCAGAAGGACTGACACAGTGGTTGCAACAATGGGCCCACACATAAGTACAATTGTCAGGATGGAGGTGGCCTGGGCAGTTCTCATTTTATTGTACTTAGAATCACTCTGAGTTGGAACTGACCGAAAGGCACTAACAACACAATAATCTCATAATATGATCAAACATCCTGTCGAAATTCTGATTCTTCTCATATGTTTCATTTGGTTGATTCCCCTTACATTTTTTAAATCTAAAGTTTCTGCAGGGACAGTGAATTATTTACTATGGCTCTTCCAGCCAAAGTCTTTAAGTCCCATCAAATGACCCGGATGGGACAAATGCATGTGTCTGTGAAGATGGGAGAAGACACTGGTAGGCTTCATCTGTGAGTAATTATGAATAGGATTCCCTGGCGTGCCATCCTGCTGTATGAAAATCAAATGAGCCCTCTGCTAAGTAGGAGGAGGGATCTCATTATCAGGAAGAGGCAGGAGTGGACCGAGATCCCTGTGCAATGAACCTCCTGGATCCAGATGGCAGCTACCACATCAGAGGAGCTGCAGCAGCAGCGGGAGACAAAATGTGGAACAGAATGATGTACCTTCTAACTCAGGGAGCAAGGCAAGCTGAGCACTTTTGTGCAGGAAGCTGTCTGGGCACTTAAAAGGGGAAGTTGGGCTTTGCCTTTGGGCTGAGGCTCACTGGAGCTGGATGTCTGTGGGCACTTAATTCAGGGAGCTTCATTTTCTGACCCATGGAGCTTGAGTTGAAGGCCTTTGGGTTGAAGTGTACAGTGGAGGTGTATGTCCCTTTAAGCATTTATTAACAAACCAAAAAGAACTTTTTGATAAGCGGCTCAACCCCAAGCATTTTTCATTGGCATAACAACTTGTTAACTTCCTTAATCAACCCTTGAATAATAATAAATTATTAATTTTGTCTGTGAATCTTTTATAGCTGTTGCAATGGGTATAAGAACCCAGAGATAAAGAACACCAAGGTGTTACAGAGTCCTTCTCAGTTCTTCCTCATCTTTTTTCCAGCAAGTTTATATCTTGATGAAACAAGGTTTTTTTTTATCTTGAGTGTTTCCCATTGCTTGAGCGTTTGCCTGCGAAGTCATTTATCTCTACTCTTATGTTCCTATACTTTGGTAATTAAAGCTAGAGATTTATTTATATTCAATATTTTGAATATTTTGCCAAGAATTCTTCATAAGTAGTGTTTATTTTTCTCTAAGCATATATATACTATCTAGTCCCTATTTTATGGTGTCTCTCTTTTATGCATTAATGTCTGTAAGACAGTAATAGCCACAAATGAACCCACTGCCATCAAGTCTATTCTGGTTCATAGCAACCTATATAGAGTTTCTGAGGCTGAAAATCTTAGTAGAGTGAGAATATATGAGTAGATATTTAGATAGATGCACACGCTGAGTAGATGGGAGAATGGGAGTATAGCCATGAATGTATATAGGTTTGACAGAGGATATTCATACATTCTCATTTACGTTTGCAGCATATATATCTATGAATGTGGTAGTGAGGGGATAAAGTTATGAAGATATCTTAGACTTAACAAAGAAATTGAGGGAAGAAGTCATTGGATCTGGAGGGTCAGGGCTTTAGTCTTGGGCATCATGTTCAATTGATATAGTTCACAAAGACAATGTTATACAGCCTACCTGGTGAGTAGTGACTTAAGTCTAAGCATCCACTAAGGTGCAAATAGTGACTTCTTTGTAAACAATTAGTCCAATAAACTAATGGACTATGCAAATATTAGTTTCCACAGCCCTGAGACCAGATTAACCCGATGATGCCTAGTACTGCTACCAACTGCTCAGGAAAAGAATTGCATTAGAAGTTCCTGGAACAGAACTGAAACTTATAAGAGATCGGACTTAACTGATCAGATAAGACTGTTGGGAGCTCCAGGCCAATGCATCTTACCCTTCATTTCTGGAACTGAACTGTCTCAACGTTAGAAAAATCAGTCATTTAGGATCTAAAGGGCAGGATTTACCAGAAGACAATGTTAAAGCGGGATAGAAGAGAAAGAGGAATGGAAATGGGAATCAGGGAGGAAATGAGATAAGCAATGATACATTGAGGGGCTTGCAATGATTAATTGACTCAGAATGTGCATAACTCCTTGCTTTTAAAACTGTGATCTGCTCTGTAAACCTTCACCCAATCACAATAAAAAAAATTAAAAGAAATGATCTTTAAGGAAGCAGATAGCCTCATCTTTCTCTTATGAACTGTCTGGTGAGTTTGTTCACCAGTGATGTATCATAGTTTAAGTTCTGAGCAGGATGCTACGGTTTCAGTGAAATTCCAACATCCATTTTGAGCCCCCTTGTGGATTAAGCTTTTGTTGGATTCCTTCTGACCATTAACCAGCAATATAAGCTCACCATCCCTCAAGAAGATTGCGTTTGAAATGGATTACTACCACAACCTTAATCAGTCCAGAGAAGGGTGGTCTATCCTTTAGGGAATCGGTGGATTCTTGATGGAACTTTGGGGTAATAGGGTTGCAAGGTCATGTGTCACATCCTGACTACCAAAGGGACCTGGATCTTAGTAATGCTTCTAGAAGAAAATATAGGATAATACTTCATGGCCTTTGACTGAAGAAGTGTTTCTTATACAGGATGAAAACAATTTTAACTATCTGAGAAAATATGGACAAATGGGACTTTGTTAAAACTGAAAATTTTATTCATCAAAAGAAACCATTAAAGGATTGAAGGGTGGGTTCACAGGAAGAAGATATTTTCAATATGTATATCCAATAAGAAACTTATATCCAGAATATATAAATAACTCCTATAAATCAAAAGAAAAGAAGCTAATCAAAAACTTTAATGGGAAAAAGAATCTAAATGAACACTTCTCAAAAGAGGCCTCTTCAACTGGCCAAGAAGTTTATCAAATAGTGGCAGCATGTTTACTCATGAAGGAAATGAAAACCCTAACTTCAATGAGATAGCACGATATGTCATCATCGTTACCACAATGTTAAAATTCCAACAATACCAAATGTTAGTGAGAACACGTTGGAACAACTAGAATTCTCATCATTTCAGGTGAGAATGCAATGCATAATCCTTTTTGAGGGCGTTTATTGTGAATTGGGTGAAAGTGTATAGGTCAGGCTATCAGTTTTATTGTTAAGCAATCAATACATATCCTGTTTCAATCCATCCATTGCCACCCTCTCAGTGCACCACCACTATCCTACTTCCTCCCTGTTTCTCACATCCATTCCCCATCCCTGCCCCCACTTCTTCCCTAATCCTCTGAATTTTGTCTGTACTATGTTATACCAATATACCTTTGTATCCACAAGACTACGGCTATTATCCTCCAGGCCTAGCAATTCATTCCTTCAAGGCGTTTGGTTATGGCTCTGAAGTATTTATAACTTTGCTTCCTGTATGCTCCACCACATTCATAGATATATTTGCAGCAAAGTAAGTAAACATATACATATATCCTCTGTCAAATCTATAAATATTGCAGGTCTCCTCCCACGTTCCTTCCCACACCTGTTCAACCTGCCTGTCTAGCTAAGCTTCTCCTCAAAGATGACTGTCATTGCAGGGTTATGAATTGTATTGGAGTTTAAATTCTGAGCACTAGGATTGCAGAAGGCTATGGATACCAGTGAAAGCCCAAAATCCATTTGCAAAGTCCCCGTGTAGGTTAAGCTTTCGTTGAATTCCTTTTGACCCTAAACCAGAAATGTGAGCAGTCTTTCTCTCAATCAAAGTCAGTCTTCCATGTAGGCTTGTTTGGGTGTATCCTTGATGGAGATAGGCATGCTGGAGCCCGTTTTTCATCTTGGGGAATGGGAGAGCACCAAATTGTTTCTGCAATACAGCATTGTTCTGAAGTTATCCTAACTCAAGAGACACTCCTACAATGGTGACCAGTAAATTGGAATGGAATGGAAATTCGAGATGAGTGGAAGGGAGGATATGTTACTTTGAGACAGTGATTTTACTTCTGTTGATGGATAACTTGTTGTCTACCTTTGGAAAAACACATGTATCTTTCTATAGCCTTCAATATCAGAATCTCTATTGCTGATCTTTTTTGTCCCCACCAAACTTTTCTACCTCTGGTGATCTGGGCTTCATGCTTTAGACTCTCTGGATCTCAGATGTTTTCTTTGTGAGGTGTACAGCATGCTTCATAAGTCATGCAGAACAACTCAATCTGAAAACCCCACTAAGTGAACTAAGACTTCACCTTAAACATGAGTTGCAAATTAAAGGACAGGAACTATGACTTTGGACCTAAAGCTAAGATATTCTAGCCTAAGGAGGAACAAAGCACAGCTCTCCCAAGGTCATGGACTTGGAAGTCATTGTGTTATTCAAATCTGTGCTGATTTTGTAATTGTCCAGTAATTGGCACCGTAACTAGCATATACTTGTTATTTTCATGTTTTATTTGCCTTTTGTAATATGTCTTAGTTCTGGAGTTATGCCCTAATGAATGAGCATTATTTAAATTGTTGCCTTGTGTTTAACCCTCTTTGTTTTCTTAAGCAGTGTTTTTTAAATGTATGTAAGTAAAACTTTCATGTATTTTTGGTCTAACAATATTGTCTGTGTATGTATATTTTCCTTTTCTCACTAATATCTTAAATTCTACACTGTCAATGGAAGTTTCAGAATGATATTATTATCAAGTTACAGTAATGTCCATGGAGCTTACTGATATTTCGCAAGAAATATTCTGTCTCTGACGTAGGTCATAGTTATATAAACCATAGATATGTGAATGACTTTTGAGATTGCTTACAATTAATTCTGAGAGAACAATGAGTTCTTATGATGTGGTCCTGCTTGGTTCTTACCGTTATGAAGTGATCATGAAGACACGAGGGAGTAGCCCCCCCCAAAAAAAATCCAAGGATTTCTTTTTATCCCAACCTATATATTTAATTTTTCAAAATAAAACAACCTTACCACCCTCAAAGTACTCTGCATTACACTTAATACATTGTCAAACCTGAGATTCCATTCTTGGAAACATTTTTCAAACATCTGTTTAGATGGCTGACAGCATCTCCCTCTTTTTTTTTCTTTCCTGTAACCTCTTCTATGTTGTCAAATTGCTGTCCTTCATGTCCCTCTTCATTTGCAGAACAAAAAGAAATCGCATGAGCAAGGCCGGGTGAGTAAGGTGCATGGGGAAAGAAAGGCATGTTGCTTATCCTCACTGAGATAGCTGTTTCAGCAGGTGCATTGTTGTGGTGAAAAAGCAGTCCTCCATCTGACACAAATCAGACCTTTTTTGTGATACACTGTTACGCAATCTTTTCAAAATCTCTAAATAGAAAGCTTGATGAACAGTCTGACCTGGTGGAACAAGCACCAAATACACTACGGGGTTATCATTTTGGGCCATTTAGGAAGTTGACAGATGTTCAGGACAAGGTTTGTCATCAATCAGCACTCACCTTCTTTGAAATGAGAAAACCACTCATATACTTGAGTTTTTTCCTTAGGGCTGTCCTTGTAAGCTATGTTCAACATCACAACAGATTCTGTGACAGCTTTCCTAAGCAGGAAACAAAAGTTCACAGCTACATGCTGTTCTCTTAAATTGACCATCTCAAAAACAAGATCTGAGCAAAACTGCTTTTATGAAAAAATTCTCTGTGATCAGAGAGAAACTTCCCAGGCGACACCACTGGGTGCACTAACTCAGAGCAGGTTGCTCTATGTTTATCTAGTGGGGAAAAAACATGTAATAAGAAACCTCTGACCAGGAGAGTACCCCCTCATATAGATGCTAGAGCAATGCATGATGAATAGATAAGATAGTGGCAATAAGAATAGTGTCTGAACTATTAAAGACTTGTCTTAAAACAAGCAGCCATTTAAATAAGGTGTCAGCTACTCTATACAGAAGAAGCACACCAGGCTATGTGATCAAAGAATTGCTAATAAAAAGCCATCATCAGAGAAGTTGAGTTGTATGTAAGTTAAATTCTGAGCACTAGGTTTGCAGAAAGCTACAGATAACAGTGAAAGCCCAAAATCTATCTGCAAAGTTCCCACATTGATGAAACTTCGATTGACTTCCTTCGAATCACTAATCAGGAATAGGAACAGTCTTGTCCTCAGAGTGCAATGGAAAATGAATTATCACCATCACCCCACAACCACCTGAGGAAGGGGAGTCTTCCTAGACTTGTCTAGATGAATTCTAAATGAAGGTTTTCATAACTCTTCATAACCCTTGGGGTTGCATAACCCTAAGTCTCCCCTGACTGCCTTGGTCAATAGGTCCTGGACCATTCTTGTAAGTTCTTTTATCTAGTATAATGCATGTCTTCTAATCATGGCCCATTCCTATTTCTATAGTCCTACCTAACGAAGTAATATATTGATCTACTGCCAATCATGCTTCTATAACAACTTTCTTTTGTCCTCCCATGTCCTGTACAAGCCTCAGATTCTCTGTAAACTCTTAAGTGAAGTCATACTGCATCATACTAGCGGTCTCTCTCATCTGGGCATTGTGTTTTCTGTCTTGTCTTTTCCAGTTTAAGATTTAATAAATGTTTTCTTTATATTATACTTTATATCAGGGGCCTCTTCTCTACCCTAGAGCAATATATAACAGTATTTACTTCTGTTGACTTTAACTCTTGCAAATCTCCCAATGCCTTGTCCCGCCTTCATCATTTTTAACCAGACTCCCGCTTGTATACTGTCTTCTCCTTCAACCAAGTTAACAAATATCCATCTCTGGTTTATGATTTCCCTTCCTCTCCCTCCCAAGTACAAATATTTTTTTGAAGAACTGCTTGGTAGTATCTATACATATGACTAACCTATGACGCAGTAAGGGACCCTCAGAGACATAATGGTGAAACACCACTGCTAACACATAGTTCTATAGTTCAAACCCATTAGCCATTTTTTGTGTCGAGATGGGGGGAGGGGGAAGGGTAGCAGTAGCCTGCTTCTGTAAAAATTAAACCAAACCACACCCACTTCTCTGAGGGGATTCTGACTGGTAGCAACTCTGCAGGGCCTCTAAGGGGCAAGAAGAACTGCCCCAGAGGGTTTCTGAGACTGCCTTGCCTTTCTCCCACAGAGCTGCAGATGAGTTTGAACTATAGATCTTTGACTTCGCAGCCCAGCTGAACCTACTACAGCCCTAGAACTCCTTCAATAAAATTGACAGCCATTGTGATGAGTTGTATGAGCCCCCAATAAAATGATTTTTTTTAATCCTATGGGGGCAGTTCTATTCTGTCCAAAAGGGTTGTAGGAATCAACTTGATGGCAACGTGTTTAATTTGGTTTTAAGACCCAGCAAGTCTATCCTTTAGCTCTACACCCCCTAAAAATGAGTGCATCTGCTTACCAAAAGACATGTACTAGAATGCTCATAATTATCTTATTCATAATCACTCATAACTTAAAGCCACAAAGAGTCTTATCAATAGGAAAACAAATAAATTATAGACTATTCACACAATTAAAAATATGCAACAATATGAATGAATAACATATTGCTGTGTGCTAAACAACAGGGAAGAATTTCACAGACATAGTTGGGAAAGTATCTACACAAAAATTAGTATATACTAAGAATGATGAGGGCAATAAATGTACAACTGTGTTTGACACAATGGGTGGATGGATGGATTGTGATAAGAGCTGTATGAGCCCCCAATAAAATGATTTTTTAAATTAGCACATAATTTCATTTTTACAAAGTTTAAAATCATTGTAATAGTACTAACCAAAAAAGACCACAAAGATCCTTCTGGGATTTTTTTAAGTTATGCTTGATATAGCAACAGCACCTGTGGAGTTGTTAGAAATGCAGAATTTACTGAGTCTTCTGGATCAGAACCTGAATTTCAACAAAATCACAAGTTGATTCATACACACATAAAGGTTTAAGAATAATATCCTAGAGCACATGCAGAGGTTTAAACACAGACATGTATATATGTAAATATAAGCATATATTATAAGGAGGGAATAAATCCAGATACATATATTTATATGTTTAGTAGTAAGGTAGAAGCTGGACCTTGGACCCCTACCCAGGCACTCTCCCTCAAGGCAAGAACACTTTGTTCTACTGATGTGGCATTTCAGAATGCTCACTGGCCCAGTGCAATCACTGAAGTCAAATAGGTTCATAAGAAAATGTGGTGAAGAAAATCTATGGTGCCCAGCTACCAAAGGATATAGAGTCTGGGGTCTCAAAGCCTGAAGATAAATAAATAGCCATCTAGCTGGGAAGTATCCAAGCCCACAGGGAAGAAGCGGCCATGAGGTGCCAAAAGGACCAGGTCTAGGGCATCAAGCAGGAAAAAATCCTATCACTATAAGCAATTTCTCATGAGATGATCACTGAGGACATGTGGGATTGAACAAGAGTGGTAAAGATAGCTGATGGTACCCAGCTATCAAAAGATACAACATCTGAGGACTTAAAAGTGTGAGGGTGAACAAATGGTTATATGGTCCAGGAACAACAAAGCCCACCTTAGAAGATACACACCAGCCTGTGCGACCATGAGATGTGGAAAGAACTGATATCAGGCATCAAAGAACAAAAATCATATTATTGTGTGCCCACCCTCCCGACCAGATCATTGAAGACAGAAGGAGAGACGCAGACAGAGGGGAGAAATCCCGTGGCACCCAACTACCAAAAGATTCAGTACCTGGGATCGCAAAGGCTTGAGGGTGAATGGGTGGACATCGAGCCCAGAAGCAGCAAAGCCCACATGAAAGAAACACACTAGCATGTGTGATCATATGGGCAGGGCGGGGCAGGGGGGGCTGAAGGGAGCAGATATCATCAAAGAACAAGAATCAAGTCACAATGAATAGGGGAGCGAGCAGAGTGGGGACCCAAGGCCCACCTGTGGGTAAGTGGACACACTTTCACAGGAGAGTCATGGGGAGGAGACAGGCCAGTGAGGTGCAGTGAGATGGCGATGAAGCATACAACTTTCCTCTAGCTCCTGAAGGCTTACTCCCCCCACTGTCATGGTCCCAGTCCTACCTTACAAATCCAGCTGGACTGGAGGAGGTACTCTTGTGGAGATGGGAAATAGAAATGTGGGGAACCCAGGACTGAACCCCTTGGGGCCAGTAGTAGGAGTGAAGCTACCGGATGGGTGGAGGAAAAGTGGGGTAGAGAGGGGGAGGGAGCCAACTTCGGGGATCTACACATAACTGAGAGGTTGAGACAGAGCCGAGCCGCAGAGAGGAGACAGAGCTCAGTTGGGGATGAAGAGGATGTGCTTTATTGGAGGTAGTGAAGGACTTTGGGGAAGGGAAGGGTCAGCAGAGGGAGAGAGAGAGAGAGAGAAGCATCTTGAGCTCCTGGGCGGCCCCAAGGCCTGAAAGTTAGGCCAGGGAAGCTGCGCCTGGCAGTGAGGCGGTGGGCTTGAGCCAAGGACGTATGTACCAATAAGGGGGTGAGACTTTCTGGCGTTGCAGTTGCAGGGTCTGAGTCAAGATACAGTTTGTGAGAACACAGATCTGCCTCCTGGAACTCTGAGGGAAGAGGCTGTACAGACTCGGCCCTGAGAGATAAGTTCTGTGAAGGGGCTGTTCCCTTCAGGGAGATAAGCTCTGTGAAATGCCTGAGGAAGGGTTTACAAAGTTCACCAGGCTGTTCATCTCTTTCTTAGTGAGGCTGACACAAAGAGGTGCAAGGAGCTGCCTGGTCCAGGGGACTGCACAGTCCAGGGAAATGCCCAGTCCAGGGGGCTGCCAGGGGGCCCTGGCCCATACAATAACCTCCTACTTGGGGGACAGACACTGGGGGAGAGGGCGAGGGGAGACATCGGACAGTGTAAGTTATGACAAAGCAATAATAACTTATAGAGTATTGAGGGTTGGTGGGAAAGTGGGGAGCAAGGATGGAGGGGAAGGGATGGGAGGCTGATGTCAGGGACTCGGGTGGAAAGGTGGAGGTTCGGAGAATGATGACAGCAGCAGGCATGCGGAGAAGTGTCGCACAATATATGTATTTATGTCTTGTGAGAAATGATGTATGAGCCCCCAATAAAATGATTAAAAAAAGAAGAATATCCTATAGATTGTCTTAAGTGAGAACTATATCCACATCAACTACACTGTCTTGGAACTGCCTTTGACTCTTAGAGACCCTTTAAAAAAAGTAAAAGTGTCCCATAAAGTTTTTAATAGAGTAAGTCTTTATGAAAGCAAACTGCCATAGCTTTCTCACCCAGAGTGCCTGGTAGGTTCAAGTCACCAACTTTGTGTTTCACAGTTGAGTGCTAAAGCACTGCATCACTAGGAGTTCTTGAGAGTTATACAGACAAACAAAAAAATAAATTTTCATCTGTAAAAATGTGAATGTTGGTCCAGCTCCAATCCCAACTATATGGACACTTCCCCACCCCCCCGAAGAATTCACTTCAGAAGACACAGGAGCAAAGGATGAGGGAAGGAGAGAGAGTGGAACATCTTGGCCCACCAAGCCCATAGGACAGTATTCCTGCTTAGAGCAGCCAATGTACAGAGAGGACCTTAAGGCTGGCTCCACCACAAGACATGACAGCCCTCACAGGCCCATGTTTTATCGAAGAACAACACTGGAAGCACAGTGAAAGAATTGTGGTGATCTGACCCCACCACACCAGGGCAAAACACTAAGGGCGGGCAGGGGAAAAAGCACACAAGGACTACCACAAATAGACTTTGGGACCAAGGTGTTGCAGCCCATCGGATTTGACCAGAAAATACTCCTAAAGGACAACTAAACAGACCTATTTAAAGGCTTTTCTTTTTTGTGTGTTAGTGGTTTTTGTGGTTGTTGCTATAGTTTTTGTTTTCTTTTCTTTTGTTTTCTTTTGCTCTGTCTTGTTATTGTTTCGACATGTCTATTTAGATAAGATAAGCAGGGTAAACAATCTGGAGGAGAAAACAATGGGACAGATGATTGAAGGGGAGGCGATAGGAACGGTGGGAAAAGGAAGTGGGTGTTAACAAACCCAGGGACAAGGGAACAACCAGTGATCTAAAATCGATAGCAAGGAGGACACAGAATGCCTGGTGGGGTTTGATCAAGTGCAGTGTAGCCAAGAGGACTTACTGAAACTCAAACGAAAGCTGAACATGATAGTGGGACAAGAGGAAAGTAGAAGGAAATAGAGGAAAGAACTAGGAGGCAAAGGGCATTTATAGAGGTCTACATACAAGCAGATACATATGTAAGTATACATACATAGTAGTAAGGAAATAGATGCATGTATAAATATGTATATGTCAAGTATTAAGTTAGCAGATGAATTAGGTGTCTACTCAAGTACTCTCTCAACACTGGAACACTTTGTTCTAATCACCTGGCATTCTGTGACGCTCACCTTCCCAGGACGATCACTGAAGACAGAATGCGTGCACAAGCAAACGTGGTGAAGAAAGTTGATGGTGCCCGGCTATCAAAAGATATAGCATCTGGGGCCTTAAAGGCTTGAAGATAAACAAGCAGTCATCTAGCTGAGAAGCAACACACCCACATGGAAGAAGCACACCAGCCTGGGTGATCATGAGGTGCCACAGGGATCGGGCATCAAATAACAAAAAATCATCTCAATGTGAATGAGGGGGAGGGTGGCGTGGGGACCCAAAGCCCATCTGTTGGCAACTGGGCATCCCCTCACAGAAAGATCACAAGGAGGAGATGAGCCAGTCAAGGTGCAGTGTAGCAAGGATGAAACATACCAACTTTCCTCTAGTTCTTTAACGCTTCCTCCCAACCCCACCCCACTATCACGATCCCAATTCTACCTTACAAATCCAGCTAGACCCAAGGATGTACACTGGCACTGATAGAAACTGGAAGCACAGGGAATCCAGGATAGATAAAACCCTCAGAACCAGTGGTGAGACTGACAATACCGGGAGGGTTGAGGAAAGCCGATGAAGAAAGGGGGAACCAATCACAGTGATATACACATAGCCCCCTCCCTGGGGAATGGATAATAGAAAAGTGAATAGAGGGAGATGTTGAAGAGTGTAAGGCATGAAAAAATAATAATAATTTATAAATTGTTGTGTTCGTGAGGGATGGGGGCAGGGAGGGAGGGTAAAAATGAGGAGGTGATACCAAGGGCTCAAGTAGAAAGCAAATGTTTGAGAATTTGGCAACAAATGTACAAGTAAGTTTGACACAATGCATGGACATATGGATAATGATAAGAGTTATATGAGTCCCCAATAAAATTATTTTTAAAATTATTTTAATGTGAATGTTCATTGATCTATACATTTAATATTAGTAATATCTTTAGATTTATAACCTTTTTAATATGTACTTTTAACTCAATAAATTAAATTAATGATTGGATTCCTTAACATATTCCAAGGTGATCAGTGAGGGTTGTTAAAGATCATAAATTCATTAATTTAAACATTACTAATATTAAATAATTGATGTATTATTGATACATTTTGAATGATTGAGAATATCATTCTTGTTTGTTTGTTTTGGGGGCATCATTGCCCTCTGGTGGGAGTAGGAGGCCCAGCCTTTGCTCCTGTGGAGCCTGCTGCTGGAATTGAACCTCCATCCCAGTGGGTCGTAGTCCCGTGGTCAACCACTGTGCCACCGGGGCTCAGCCCCTAGAATATTATTCTTTTTTTTTTTTTTTTTTTAGGCTTCACTGGCCTCTGGTAGGAATGGGCCCAGCCTTGCTGCTGCTGGATTTGAACTGCCAAGCCAGTTGGCTGCAGTCCCACACTCAACCACTATGCTACCGGGGCTCAGCCCCGAATATTATTCTTTAAATGATGTTTTTCCCATTTTCCTCTAGTAGGTTGTTGGGTCTTTCAACACATCCCCAAGTATATTTGCTAATTTTCAAAGCAAAGATAATATTCCAGTTAATTTAATACATTTTCTGACAGACCTGAAAGTAGTCTTTTACCAAAGATCTCAGGGTCCTTTTCAGTCAACGTGGTATTAAAATCTCCAAACTAGGTACTAGGAGATCTCATTAATTATCCTAAAAGCTTCTGGAAAAGACTAAAATGATGTGATTTATGCTATCAGATTCCAGGGTGCACTTAGAGACTGTAGCATTAAGATCAGGTAGGGCTGGCTCAGAAAATGAGATAGTCGGTACAATAGTCTAGAGAGCTCAGAAACAGACTGTATATAGAATTTGGATCTGTACAAAAGTGACACTGCAGATAAGTGGAAAAAGCAGAAAAAACATTATCTATTTGGAAAAAAGTTAATTGGACACCTATTTCACACAATACATAAAATGCTACTACAGTTAGGTTAAGGTTCTAAATGCCAAATGTAAAATTCTTAACAGAAGTATAGGTCAATATTTATCTAACCTTGAGTTAGGAAGAATTCTTAAACAAGACACAATAAAGTGCTAAGAAAGAAAAGATTGATGCATTTGATTATATCAACGTGAAGAACTTCTATTCATAAATCACGGCAAAGAAAATGAAAAGACAAGCTATAAAAAGTGAGAAGATAGCTAAACTTACATAAGTGACTAAGAATTGGTATAGAAATGCATTTTATGTGAACTATTTCAAATCAATAACAAAAATACAATTAAATAAAGAAATTGGCAAGAAACATGGGCAGGGAATTCACAGAAGGGGAAACATATATGCTCTATATAGACTTGAAGACATGTACACATTTATTGATAACTGGGGAAATTCAAATCAAGACAAGAGTGAAATATCATTTTACAGCCATTTAACTGGAAAGAATATGAAAACTAATATTTCCAAGTATTAGAAAGAATATCATCCTATAGAACCTCTTTTTTTAGGATCTCTTACACATCTCCCATAGAGGTATAATTTAGAACAACCATTTAAAAATGATTTAGCATTAGCTTGCACATACAAATATTTTTCAAGGATAATATTCAAAGTATAACCATGCTATCTGAGTATTGACCAATCAGACTGGATCCTAACTAGTAGCTCTATCATGTGTACTTGGTAACTACTAATTTACACACTACAGAACCTAGCATTTCACGCCTAGTCATTGTACCCAATGGAAATTGTTGTTGACGTTTGTCAAGAAACAGATACAAGAATATTATAGCAAGACTTTTAGTAAATGGGAAAAAGCCCTGAATGACTATCTAAAAAGCCCTGAGGAATTGCTAAAATAATCATGAAATAATAATACCTGAAATATTCTACAGAACACGTAAATATGTGGATATATCTGAGTTAAGGTCAAGTTAAATAAACCATGTTAAAATAGAGTCTCAGGAGATTACATACACTATGATACCATTTTCATAAAGCTCAACAATTACTAATACTGAAAAAATTAAGATAACATATATGCACACAAATGGTAAAATTATAAGAACAAAAAATCAAGAAAATCATGGATACAAATGTGGGTAGGGGGATGGCAGTTACAGGATAGGTGAAAAACAGGTAGCACTTTTGATTTGCATGGTGAGATTATAGATACTTTATATCTTTTACACATATGAATGTACACAAAATAAAAGTCATGTCTAAAGATGATGGGGAACCATAAATGAAGGGTTGGGACGGATGCAATTCTGTATATCTTAGCTCCATAAAAAATAAAAGTCAAATTTTAAATATGAGCTGAGAAAAAGAAATTTTAAAGAATGACTGAGATGATAATAAAGGGAACTAAATATAACTCTGGAAATGAGAAATGTAATAGCTCAAATTAGAAACTCTGTAAATGGGCTTAGGAGTGGCCTGGGCATTGATGATAATAGAATCAGCGAACAGGAAGATAGAACTGAAAAATACACCCAGGAAGCATCACAGAAAGGCGCAGTTCTGAAAAGAGGTGAAGATGCATGAAAGGTAACAAGAGGATTTAATAGACTTCAACATCGCGGCTCTCGGTGCTAGATAGCATCTGGCCAATGTCGTCTTACAGCGACCCGAGGAACAGCAGAATAAAACACCACGTGGCCCTGTGCCATCCTCACAACTCTTCCTACATCCGAACCCATTGCCGCAGGCCCTGTGTCAAGTCATCTCCCTGAGGGCCTGCCTCTCCTTTAGAGCCCCTTCACTTTACCAAGCATGATGTCCTTCTCCAGGAACTGGTCTCTCCTGACAACGTGCCCAGAGGATGAGACAAAGTCTTGCTATTCTTGTCTCAAAGCAGCATGCTAGCTGTATCTCTTTCAAGACCAATCTGTTTGTTCTGATGGTGACCCATGGTTTTTTCTTTCATTCATTCATTCTTTCTTCCTTTCTTTGAACAACTGAACAATGATGAATGTACTTTATTTTTTATCATTTTATTGGGGGCTCTTACAGCCTTATAACATTCCATACATTCATTGTATCAAGCATATTTGTACATATGTTGCCGTCATTTCCAAACATTTTCTGTTTGAGCCCTTGGTCTAAGCTCCTCTTTCTTCCCCTCCCCTCCCCACTCTCCCACCCTTGTGAATCCTTGACCAATTACATATAGTTATTATTATTTTGTATCTTACCCTGTCCATTGTCTCTCTTCACCACATGTCTGTTACTTGTTCCCTCCCCAACCTTGTGATAGGGTTCCCCCCTTTCTCCTTCTTCCCCTTCCCATGTGTTATTTCCAGTAACCTTCACCAATACCATAGATTCTTCTTCGATCTTCCTTAATCAATATCTAATTTTTCCATGCATGTACGGTGCTTTAAAATCCCATCACGTGGATCAGGTACATGTTAGTCTTCAAAGTAACATCGTTGCTTTTCAGCACTTTGTTGTTTGCAGCAGATCTGCTCAATGCAATGCTTCGTTGGCTCTCTGATGAAATCCTTGACAGCTTTGATCTCTTCTCTGCTTATCACGCTGCTCCCTGTCGGTCCTGTTGTGAAGCTCTTGGTCTTCTTCACTCTGAGCTGTCATCCCTTCTGAAAGCTGCGATCCTTGGTCTCCTCTGCAAGTGCTTCAAGTCCTCCTCATTTTCGGCAAGCAAAATTGTTACCTATTAAATTGCAGATTGGTAATAAGCCCTCCTCCAATTTTTTTTGGAGGGGGCATCACTGTCCTCTGGTGGGAGTGGGAGGCCCAGCCTTGCTTCTGGAGAGCTGCTGCCAGATTTGAACCGCCAAGCCAGTGGACCGCTGTCCTGCACTCAACCACAACGCCACTGGGGCTCAGCCCCAGCCCTCCTCCAACTTTGATACCACATTCTTCTTCATATAATCCATAGTTTCTGATTATTTTCTCAGAAGATACAACTCTGACACACACCGTTGTACAGAGTTCCCTTGTTCTGGTCACACAACTGTCTCTTGGTCCATGTAGATTCCACACGAGCCTGATTTTCAATTTTTTTATTGATATGAATTCATATACCATGCAATGCAAAAGTTCAATTACATCAAGAAGAGCTGTACAACACTCACCACCATCAGTTTTACCACACTCTGGTCAGACTTTTTCTCATTGTTATTAGCTCCCCATATGCTCCCAGTTTCCTTTGCAAAGCCCCAAGGAAACCATTAATCCATTACTGTTTCCATATGTTTACCTTTTCTGGATTTCATGTACAGAAAAACATTTTGGGGGGCATCACTGCCCTCTGGTGGGAGTAAGAGGCCCAGTCTTGCTCCTGGACAGCTACTGCTGGATTTGAACTGCCAGCCCAGTGGGCCACAGTCCCACACACAACCACTATGCCACCAGGGCTCAGTCCCCAGAAAAACATTTCTAAACAATTAGCAACAATAACCAAGTAAAACGTAAAAAATTTTAATAGAAAAGAGCAAAAAAATCTAAAAACCAAAACAAATTTTAGATGGATGGTAAGGAAACCCAAATGACACAGTTCTAAATTTTAACTTACCTTCATCTGCAATAATCCACTTTTCAATGGCACTCTGCATGTGCACAATTATACCTTTGCATAGTCAATGAAAGACAAGTAAACATCTATCTGATATAGTCTGCTTTCCACCAAGATGAT
Source organism: Nesogale talazaci (assembly GCA_004026705.1). NCBI lineage: Eukaryota > Metazoa > Chordata > Mammalia > Afrosoricida > Tenrecidae > Nesogale > Nesogale talazaci. Next base: position 29,264 of record PVJH01017185.1, on the reverse strand, counting down.
CTGATGTCAGCAATGGTATCTTTTGTTCCACATCTTCTTCTGATTTTTTTTTGGGGGGGGGGGGGCGCCATCACTGCCTCTGGTAGTCGTGGGAGCTACCCAGTGCTTCTCCTGAGAGCCACTGCTGGATTTGAACCGCCAACCCCATGGGCCACAGTTCCGCACTCAACCACTGACGCCACCGGGGCTCAGCCCCCACATCCTCTTCTGAATCCAGCCTGTACCTCTGAGAGCTCCTGGTCAATACACTGCTGCAACTGTTATTCAACCTCTAATTAGAAGCCCAAAATGAAGGAGAGAAAATAGCACAGAGACATTATTTGGAAAGATAATTATGGGTGATTTTCCAATATTGATGAAGATATAAATAGAATGTTGCTGTTGATGGGTGTCATTGAGTCCGTTCTGACCCAGAGTGACCATGCCCACAACAGAAGGAAACACTGCACAGTCCCCCACCACGCTCACAACTCTTCTTATGCTTGAGCCCATTCTTGCAGCTGCCCTGTCCACCCGTCTTTTTGAGAACCTGCCTTTTCTTCACTGCCCCTCTGCTTTGCCAAGTGTGATGTCCTTCTCCAGGGGCCCATCTCTCCCGACAATATGTCCAAAGTATGTAAGGAAAAGTGTATAAGACAAATTCTCACCATCCTTACCTCTCAGGAGCACTTCGGTGGGGCGGTACTTCTTCCAAGACAGAATGTTTCGGGTTTTTTTAGCATGGTACTTTCATATTCTTCTCCAGCATAAAATACAATAGATAAAAATAGATCTACATCTAAAACATCATATTAAAACTACAAAACCAAACATCCAAAGCACATAAAAACAGTCAGAGGACTGAGCCCTGGTGGCGTAGTGGTTTAGTGCGGGACTGCAGCCTACTGGCTTGACGGTTCAAATCCAGCAGCAGCTCTCCAGGAGCAAGGCTGGGCCTCCCACTCCCACCAGAGGGCAGTGATGCCCTCCCCCCCAAAAAAAAAAACAAAAGCAAAAAGCAGTCAGAGATAAAATATTGGTTGCTTTCAAAGGAGAAACAAAAAAAAATGAAAAAAACAGCTAACTTTACCAAGTAATCACTGACATACAGAAGATAATGGAACAGTATGCTTGATGTTGACGGGACAAAACAGATCTTTCAAGAATCGTGGTGAAATAAAGACATTTCAGAGAATGTAAGATGAGAGTTTGCAGACTTTTACTAAAAGTAAAAGAAGCAGACTTTTACTAAAGAAAGTGTTTATTTAACGTTCTATATATACAGTATGATGTTGTATAGAAGAAGCAAAATCAGATGGTAAGTGTGTTCGTCTGGGTTTACTAAAGAAACAAATCCAGAGACACTCATAAGTGCATAAGAAAGAGCTTTATCAAAGAATTTGTATCTTGAGAAAACACCACAGCCAAGTCTAGATTAAGTCTGATATTAGCTCATATGTCTGATATTAGTACATAAATTCCTCTTCAGACTCATGCAGCATATACAATGATGTCAAATGCAGAAAGATCACAGGCCGCTGGGTGAAAAATCTTGTGGAAGCATTTCAGCGCTGGGGCGGCTCTGCCTGTGGCCCCTGTAGCTCCAGGACTCTGGCTGCCTTCAGTGTGGCTCTATATGTCATGACAACAGGATGTGAAGCAGAGAGAGTATGTGCCCCCCCTCTAGGGAGGAAGACAAAAGTTCCCAGAATCCTCAGAAGAAGGCCATGCCCGCACAGAGGCATCATTGGCTATGACCTGATTGACAGGCTAGATTCCACCCCTTCACTCAAGTTGACCAGAGGTTACGTAACTGCCACAGTAAGTATAGGCTGCAAGAAGTAATGAGGAACAGAGAAAATGCTGGAAAAAAGAGAAAATGATGAATATGTAGATAAATATAAACAAGTCTTGATGGTATGAAACAATAAAAATAAAGTCTAATTTAAAGATAGAATGAAACTCTCTGAAAACAATAGCATATAAATCTATAAAGGAAAAATGAGTTGAAGTGTTTTAAAGACCTTATATTTCAGCAGATGTAGAGAAAGAGATTGTTTAAATTCAGAGCTGAAACTTAGCAGGTCTAACTTATTTCCCCAGGCCTCTTAGTTTTTCACCATTAACAAAATGATGTCTTACCTTTTTTCTATTGTTCTCTGTAAGTGGAAATATTTGAGTTTTCCTTCTCTGATAGATTTATGCCTGACACCGTTTTTAGTTTTCAAAGATGCTACCATATATATATAATATATACAAATATGTTAAAATTTCTAGAGCAGCCATTAAAAGAATAGAGATAGCTTTTATTTTATTTGGGGGGTGGGGGGGCATCACTGCTCTCCGGGGGTGGGAGTAGGAGGCCCAGCCCCACTGCTGGATTTGAACCTCCGTCCCCGTGGGCCGCAGTCCCGCGCACAACCACTGCGCCACCAGGGCTCAGCCCGAGATAGCTTTTATGAGGAAAGGCACCAAAGACAAAGAAGGAAGCTCCTGCTCTCCGAAACAGAAGCCAAAGCAGAGACATTAGAGGGAAAGAATGCTGTGCTGAGAGATGTCCACAACAAAGAAAGAAACAAAGGAAGGAAATCCATGTACAACACACCTTCCAGTAGCCCGTGGTGCTGAGGCTAAGAAGGCATATCAAATACCCTTGGAAGCGCGCCCCCAGGAGAAACAAGTTTGTTCATGATGCCATTATCAAGTTCCCCTTGACCATGGGTTGGCCATGAAGAAGATTGAAGATAACAATACAGTTAGGTTCATTGTGAATGTCAAGGCCAACAAGCACCAAATCAAGCAGGATATGTAGAAACTCTATGACATTGATCTAGCCAAGGTCAACACCTTGATCAGGACTGAGAGAAGAAGGCATGTGTTCCACTGGCTACTGACTATAGCCCTTAGATTTTGCCAACAAACTTGGAATCATCTAAGCTGAGTCCAGCTGGCTCATGTTAAATATAAACTTTTTCAGTACATAAAAAAAAAGAATAAAAACAGGGTGTATAACTTCCAAAATAGTTGTGAAAACGTGAGATGTTCAACAAAATAGGAATTGAAGCATCAGTTCATAATGACTAGACTGTATGTGTAACCTGTACATGGATCCAGAGGCAGTTCTGGGAACAGAACAAGGGAACACTGCATGGCTTAAAATCAGGAAAACCAGTGATGCCCCCCCCCAAAAAAAAATCAGGAAAGACGTGCATCAGGATTGTATCGCTGAGTTATATGAAAAATAATGCACATCAGAATTGCAGTAAGCCTTATTAGCCTGCAATATGTAATTGACACAATCTTGCTGGCTGCAAATGAGGAGGAGTTGAAGCACTTGCTAAGGAAGATCAAGGACCGCAGCCTTCAGTCTGGATTACAGCTCAGTGTAAAGAAGACCGTCGCCCTTATCATTGAGCCAATCGGTAACACTATGATAAACGGAGAAAAGATTGAAGTTGTTAAGGATTTCATCTCACTCATGGAAGCAGCAGTAAAGAAAGCGAATGAAGTATTGCTTTGGGAAAATCTTCTGCAAGTGACTCTTGAAAGATGCTACTGTGAGCACTAAGAGGCACCAGACCCAAACCACAGCATTCTGAATCACCTCAGATGCATGTGAAAGTTGGGCGTGGGATAAGGAAGATCAAAGGAGAATGGATGCGTTTGGATTATGGTGCTGGCAAAGACTATTGGAAGCACCATGGATTGTCAACAGAACAAACAAACCTGCCTTGGAAGAGGTCCAGGCAGCATGCTCCACAGGGGCAAGGATGGCAAGACTTTGTTCAACGTGCTAGCAGGAGAGACCCGTTCTGGGCAAGGAGATCGTGCTCGGGAAAGAAGGGCAGTGGAAGAGACAGACCCTCAAAGAGAAGAACTGGCCCAGTGGTTGCAACAATGGGATCAAACATCGTAAGTTCAGTTGTGAGGACGGCGCCAGAACGGGGAGTGTTTCAACCTGCTGTGCACAGGGCTACCGTGAGGTGGAACTGAGTCGATGGCACTTAACAGCAGTAGTGGATCGTGGCAGTGCAAGTGAATTGTGGCAGATGAAGTGAATGATAAAGGCAACGGACATTGGATGGGTTGTTCGATGAGCCTGACTGAGAGTTGTGCTCCTAAACCATGTACAGTTATTGGGCAATTTGAAGCAAAAATTAACACAGATTTAAAAAAAAAAAAAAGAGCATGTCAACAGCAGCATGGATATAGAGCAGGATATTTATCACGCAGTGATTGTATCTTGAGAAAACATCCCAACCCAGTCCAACTCGAGTCCATAAGTCTGATACTAGTCCATAAGTCCCTCCTCGGACGCGCACAGTTACGTGCAATGATGCAGCACGCAGGAAGAGCACAGGTTGGTGGACACAAAGTCGTGCGGATCCAGTGGCAGTGACTGGCAGCTCTTCCAGTGACTCCACAGCAGGAAGTAGAAGCCAAAGCAAGAGGGGTTGGCTCTCAGGGCACTCCTCATGAGAAGATCATGCCCACAAGGAGGCGCCATCAGGCTGTGATCTGACTGACTGGTTGAACACCACACCCTATATTTTCTATATCTTCAAGTTGACATGAAATTAACTACCACAGCTTGTGTATATATAAAAATTATATATAATCTATTTCTATTTTATTTGTATATAAAACATAAAGATCTGCTGGTGAAAATCAAGGATTGTAGCCTTCAGAGTTTTATATGTATATAAAATACATATAAATATAGATTATATCTTTTATATATTTATAAAATATATAAACAGATTCTATATAATCAGTATGTGTGTGCATATATGTATAACCTGTTCTGTATCCACACAACTCCTGAAATACTCTTTTTAAAAAGAATCTGGGGGCTGAGCCCCGGTGACGTAGTGGTTGTGCGCGGGACTGCAGACCACTGGGATGGAGGTTCAATTCCAGCTCCACAGGAGCAAAGGCTGGGCCTCCTACTCCCACCACCAGAGGGCAGTAATGTCCAAAAAAACAAAAAAAATCTGATGATCAAATTTTAGTATATGTGCTGCTGAAGCAAGCACCTGATAATCAAATTTTAAAACATCCCAAACAGTTGCAGCAGTACATTGACAATACGCTGCCAGAAGTTCAGGCTGGATTCAGAAGAGGATTTGGAACAAGGATATGGCAGTCATATAATCTGCTGTCGACTTGAGTGAAGGGGTGGAGTCTAGCCTGTCAATCAGATCATAGCCAATGATACCTCTGTCTGGGCATGGCTGTCTTCTGACACTTCTGAGAACCCATGTCTTCCTCCCTTTGAGGAAGAGGCAGTCACAGTCTCTTTACATCCCTGATGACAAGCCACATGGAGTCACACTAACGGCAGCCAGATCCCTGGAGCCGCAGTCGTTAGGTGGAGAGCTGTGTCAGCACTCCATAAGACTTTTCACCCTTTGACCTGTGATCTTCCTGCTTTCAGCATCATTGCATGTGCTCATGAGCTGTAGAAGAATTTATGGACTAGTACTGGATGTATGGACTAATACCGAATTGTGGACTTGATCTGGACTGGGCCAGATGTTTTCCTTAATATACAATTACTCTTAGATGTAGAACTCACACACACGCACATATGAGTGTCAATGAATTTGTTTCTCTGTTAAACTCAGACTAACACAAAGGGATATCATTGCTGATGTCATATGGATCTTGGCTCAAAGCAGAGAATGCCAAAAAGATGTTCACTTGTGTTTCCTTCACCATTAAAAGGCATTTGACTATGTGGACCATAACAAACTGTGTATATGAGAATCTGGAGAAAAAATAGAAGTCTCGAACACTTCATTGCGTTCATTTGGGACCTAAATGTGGATCAGGAGAAGGTGTGCAAACAGAATGACAGAATACTGCATGGTTTAAAATCAGGAAAAGTGTGCCTTTAGGCTGTGTCCTCTCACCATACATGTTCAATTTGTAGGCTGATAAAATCAGAGAAATTGAATTATATGAAGAAGAACGTGGCATCGGGATTTGAGGGAGGCTTTTTTACAACCTGTGACATGCAGATGACACAACATCACATGCTGAAAGTGAGGAGGACTTGAAGCACTTGTGGATGAAGGTGAAAGGTTGCCGTCTTCAGAATGGATTACAAATCAACGGAAAGAAAACAACAATCCTCCCAACTGGACCTTTAGGTAACATCATGACAAATGGGTAAAAGATTGAAGTTGCCAAGAATTTTATCTTACGTGGATCCACAATCAATACTCACAGAAGCAGCTGTCAAGAGGTCCGACAGTGCATTGCCTTAGGTAAATCCGCTGCATAAGACCTCTTTAGAGTATTGAAGGAGAAGGATGTTACTTTGAGGATTAAAGTGTGCCTCACCCAAGCCCACGTATTTCACATAAGCATGTGAAAGCTGGACATAGAAAAAACCTAGAAAAACAGATGCATTTGTTAAAAGGACAAACACACCTGTGTTGGAAGAAGTAAGGCCAGAGTGCTCCTTATAGGCAAGGCTCACAAGACTTTGTCTGACATACTTAGGCTATAGTGTCAGGAGTTATCAGTCAGTCCCTGTAAAAGGACATCATGTTGGGTAAAGTGGAAGGGCAGAAAAGAGAGGAAGCCCCTCAATGAGATGGGTTGGCAGAATGGCTGCATTTCTGGACTCAGTCCCAAGACCAGGCAGTGTTTCGCTCTATTGTGCATAAAGTAGCTTAGGGTCAGAGCCAATTTGCTGACACCTAAGAACAACATTTATAGACATAGCATATAATCTGTTCTATATCCAAGTTGTGTGTATGACTATCATCTCACAGAGGTAGCCAGAGAGCTTGAGCTTTGCCTGTCAGTGAATATGAATGTCATCCATTAGCCAAGGCTAAATTAAATTTGGTAGCTTTAAACCCAGTCATTTTACAAGCAAGCAAAAAATGAGGGCTTTTATCTATGAGTTGCCAGGCCAGAAATTTGAAAGCATGAGGCCTAACTGTTCATAGACGTGCCATTTCATCCTGGAAATTTGGCTTTCATCTCTCATTCCATAACCTTCATTGTCACTTAAGGGCCCCAAATCTCCATATGGCTATTGTTAGAGGCCTTATAAGGCTGCTGCCATGGTTTGGTGCCCGGGATTGAAGTTATCTCTTGTGAAATTGAAAGAATGATTTTTTTGGTCTGCTCAGTCAGCGAGGCCCTGCAGTGAAGTTGCTTAAGCTGTTAGGGATACTGCTCTTTTTCCCATTGTTGTGGACACCCAGGCAGGAACTCCATAACCTCAGGCTCTGATGATTCCTCAAGATTCACGCTCCTACTGAAACGCTATTTCTACCTCCACTGGAAACCAGTGAAACAGAACACAGCCTTGCCACATGATGGTGGAGCAGGAATTCAGCTATAGCCTGAAGACGAGGAAAGTGAAACACTGCCATTGCCTCTGAAGTCCCTTCTTGGAGGCAAGAAAGAGATTGTCCTTCTGAAGAATATTTAGTGAAAGAAATGAGAGTGTGCCACAACAAGATTGATTGAGTTCCAAGGTATTTTTAAAGTCAGAGAGTTAACGCTTCTAATTCAAGCTCATAGACCAAGTTGCCCAGCATAAGTATCCAGGAATTCTCTCCAGAGGCAGCCACTTTTTTGTACCTGGAATCAGCACTTCGCTCTGTTCCCTTTGGGTCTATTTGATAGAATTGGTTCATGTGCACAATCCCTTCTTGCACAAGTAAATGAGTTTTTCTTCAATAGCTTCTGGTCTCCTCAGTCGTTAGACTTCTGTTGGATTAACCTACTTCATCACCTGTGTGTGTGTGTGTGTGTGTGTCTCTAGTCATTTTATTGGGGATTGTTACAGTTCATCACAATCCACACATTCATTGTGTCAAGCACATTTATATTCATGTTGCCATCATCCTTTTCAAAACATTCTCTTTCTACTTGAGTCCTTATTATCAACTCCTCTTTTTTTCCCTCCCTCCACCATCCCACCCTCGTGAACCCTTGATAAATTATAAATTATTATTATTTTCATATCTTACACAGTCTGCTCTCTCCCTTCACCCATGTTTCTGTTGTTCGTCACCCTGGATGGGGGGGGGGGATTGTCCCCATCCTCATGGTATTACTCTTTCCATTATTGTTCCTGAGGGGACAATCTGTCCTGATTTCCCTGTGTTTCCACCTCTTATCTTTACTAATGTACATACTCCAATCTAGCCAGATTTGTAAGGTAAAACTGGGGTCATGATAGTTGGGGAGGAAGCACTAAAGAACTAGAGGAATGTTTTATGTTTCATTGGTGCTATATTGCAACCTGGCTGGCATGTCCCTTACTTGTGACCCTTCTGTAAGGGAATGTCCAATTTTCTATAGATGGGCTTTGGGTCTCCACTCCATCACCCCTTATTCACATTGATATGATTGTCTTGGGTCTTCTGATGCCTGATACTTGATTCTGTCGACACCTCATGGTCACACAGGCTGGTTTGTTTCTTTCATATGGGCATTGCTCTTTCCCAGTTAAATGGCCACTTGTTTGTCTTCAAGACTTTAGGATCCCAGATGCTATGTCTTTTAATAGCCAGGAACCATCAGTTTTCTTCACCACATTTGCTTATGGACCCATTTTGTCTTCAGCAATACAGTCAGGAAGATTGGCATTGCAGAATGCCAGGTTATTGGAACAAAGTGTTCTGCCTTATGGGAGTACTTGCATAGTGACCCAATGTTCATCTGCTATCTTAATACCTAACCTCTAATATATACATATATGTATGTTCCTATCATTATACATAAATATATTTATATATTACATGCCTGTATTTATATTTCTATAAATGTCCTTTGTATCAGGCATCAAAGACCCAGAACAAAAAATCATATCACTTTGAATGAGGGGAAATGTGGAGTGGAGACCCAAACACATCTGTAGACAACTGGACATCCACTTACAGTAGGGTCTCAGGGAGAAGAGTCAGTCAGGGTACAGTGTAGCACTTTCCTCTAGTTCTTTAATACTCTCCCCCCCCCCCAAAAAAAAAACCCCTGGCACTATCATGATCCCAATTCTACTTTACAAATCTGGCTAGACCAGAGCATGTACATGGGTACAAATAAAAACTGGAAATGGAGAATCCAGGACAGATAAATCCCTCAGGACTAATATTGAGAGTAACTATACCAGGAGGGTAAGGAGAAGGTGGGGAGGGGGAGGGAAGAGAGAACTGATCACAATGATTTACCTATAAACCCTTCCTAGGGGATGGGCAACAGAAAAGTGAGTGAAGGAAGACATTGGTCAGTGTAAGACATGACAAATAATAATAATTTATAAATTTTCAAGGGTTTATTAGGGAAGGTGGAAAGGGGAGAGGGGTTGTGGAACTGATGCCAAGGACTCAAGTAAAGAGAAAATGTTTTTAAAATGATGATGGTAACAAGTGTACAAATGTGCTTGACATAATGGATGGATGGATGGTGATAAGGGTTGTATGAACCTCAATAAGAAGATTTTAAAAAACAAATGTCCTTTATCTCCTGGTTCTTTTATTTCCTTTTATTTGCCTCTTGTCCCACTAACTATCATGTTGGACCTTCATTTGGCTTTCAGTAATTCCCCTTGACTGCATTGCACATGATCAAACCCCACAAGGCATTCTACGCCCTCCTTGCCATTGATTTTAGATCACTTGTCCCTTTGTCTATGGATTTATTGGCTGTTCCCTTCCTTAGCCCCACCTTCCCCTCTCCCATGTCCCTCCCAGAACCTTCTGTCCCCTTATTTTTCCCTCAGGATTATTTATCCTGCCTATCTTATATAGAGGGGGGGGAGGGAATGTTTTCTGATCGAGTCTGATGAGGTGCCAAACCCTGCCCCCAAAGTCTATTTTGGGGATTCCTCAAAGACTTCATTTCATTGCTCCCCTTACTGCTCTGTTGCACTCCCTTCATGCTTCGACCCAGTGGTGGGAGGTGAAGAGGTGTCAGACGGGGCACAATTCGCTCCAGTGATGTCTCCCACAGTGCGATGAGTCAGTGAAGGGACAGTGTGTCTCGTGGTGGGACCTGTCTTATGATCTTCTCTGTGAGCTGGCTGCTCCAAGCAGAAATGTCGTCCTTAGGGTTTGAGGGGCCAGCATCAGCGATATCTTTACACTTCAGAAATGATTTTATTATTTTTCTTTGGGGGTTTAATGAGTTTCCTATAAGTCAAATACATAAAAAGGGAGTAAGACTTGTCTAACCTCTCTCAGAAGTACTTAGGCCCACGTGAATGCCCAACCAAGACTTTCTGATACATTTGCATAATTTAAAAAGTCCAAGTTTCCATTTAAATCTATTTGATTGCAGTTTAACTTGGCTGGACATGCATATGCACGTCTGTTGTCTGTTGTTGTTGTTGTCGTCGAGTGCCATCAAGTCAGTTGACCCACAGGGACCCTCTGCACAACAGAACGAAACACTGCCCAGTCCTGCACTGCCCTCACAATTGTTCCTCCGCCTGAACTCATTGCTGCAGTCGCCGTGTCGCTCCACCTCCTTGAGGGCCTTCCTCTTCTTGGCTCCCCCGCCACTTTCCAAATATAATTTCCTTTTCTAGGGATTGATCTCTCCTAACAATATGTCCAAAGGATGTAAGGTGAAGCCTTGCCATCCGTGTCTCTAACGAGCACTCCAGCTGGGCTTCTTCCAAGACAAATCGGTGTAGCTATACCTGTAATACATGAATTGTCAGCACGCATTTCCAGTCATAAAATGGGCACATTCCTGTAACCAACTTTAGTCAGCAAACAGAATACAATCCGCGCAAAAGCTTACCTTTATACAAGGCCGGCTTGGCACAGAGAGAAAAGAGTCTGAGACTACCTCCAGGTTCTCTTGGATGGCGGAATGGATTGTGATGCCATTCACTGAAACAGAAGACATGAGAGGAAGAACAAGTCTGGAAGAGAAAATCGTGTCTGTTTTTTGAACATCATAAGTTGGAGATATATGGGAGAAAGATGACGTTTTCTGTTCCCATAAAGATTGACAGTCTGAAAAAAATGTGTATTGACAGTCTGAGAAACCCACAGGGGAAGTTCTACTCTGTTCAAAGGGCCTTCATGGGTCAGAATTGACTCAGAGGCAGTGCGTTAAGTTGGAGATGTCTGTGGTACTTACAGAGGAGTATGCTTCATACTCATATGAGAATAGAGCGTCAGAGAAAGGTGGGAAGTGGTGAATCTGATTATCATAAATTCTGAACCAAGATTTGGGAGATAATCATTTGCAATGGAATTTTGCGCTTCTTCCTGACTTAAAAAAAGTTGTAATACCAAGGTGGTTACCATTGTAGGTTATTTCAGTGTTTGGGGGGCATTGATTTAACCCCTATATCCTCACTTATAAAAGTGGAATAATAATGTGGTGATTGGATGCCGTCGAGTTGACTGCAACTCAATCAACCCTGCGTGCAACAGAACGAAAGGCTGCCCAATCCTCTGCTATCTTCACACTTATCATATTCGAGCCCATGTTGCAGCCACTGTGTCAGTTCATTGACTCACGGGTGTTTCTCTTTTTTGCAAGCACTCTACTTTACCAGGCATGAAATCCTTTTCTAGAAATAGGTCTCTCCTGATAACATGTCTAAAGTATGTGGGATGAAACCCTGTGCGCCCCACTTTGAAGAAGCATTCTGGGAATATGTCTTTCAAGACAGATTTGTTTCTTCCTCTGGCAGTACACAGTCCTTTCGATATTTTTCAGCCAACACCATAAGTTTACTTTGTTCTTCTTTGCTGTCATTTTCCTGTGAGCTTTCTTTCTTATTTTGATGAGGTATTTTTGTTTTCTTTAGGATTATTTTGTTATTTTTCCCCTGAGTCAGTTTTTAAACAATCTGTTCTCTCTTAAAAAAACTTCTTGTCTTACTCTGTGTTCAAATATTTTGTATCTCCATTATTCCTTCTAGCTGCCTTGTCAGTATTGTAAATTTGTTTTACTCTGAGTACTGGTGAAGAAGCTTGACTGTTGCGTGATCATGTCATGTATGTTGATATCGAATTGAAGTCTGCTATTGTTAATTCTTTGTCCTTAGAATTTCCCATGGTATTTTTGGTAAGATTGGTCTTTTCACCCACAAGTTCTTTTAATTTCACCTCTCTACTTATGCCCGTATTTATCTCTCATAGATGAATGAAAATTTTGCTAGATATGAGATTCTTGATTGGCAATATTGTTTTCCATTTTATAGATGTTGTTCTATTTCTGTCTTGCCTGCATGGGTTCTGCTGAAAAATCAGAATGTGTCTTATCCGCTCTCCTTTACAGATACCATTTCTGTTTTCCCAACCTTCTCTCAACATTCTTTCCTTGCCTTTGACACTAGAAATTTTCATTATACTAGACCATGATGATTTTCTTTTGGAGTCTATCCTGTTTGGGGTTCTTGCCGCTTCTTGAGTGACTAATTTCTCCTCTTTCATGAGGCTTTGTGAGATTTTTTTCCCAGCTGTTCTTGGACTGTTTTCTCTGGGGAATTTTTGTTTGTTTGTTTGTTTGTTTTCTCTTGCTCTGAAATGTCTCTCAGACATATGTTATTTCCACATAATTCTTAGACTTACTTCAGCTTTTTTTTTGCCCTTTTTATGGGTAGTTCTCATAGATTGATATAAAAGCTCACTAATTCAGCCTTCCAATGCTTCAATTATACTGCTTTGCTTTTTCAACATGTTATTTCTAATATTTAACATTAAACTTGTTGATTTGTATTTTCTGCTTTTAAATTATTTCTAATTTTTCATATATTTTACTAAATTGCTTTTGTAGTGTTTTCATGGGTTCACCCAATATATTCTTTTTTTTTTTCTGCAACTCTAGTGTTATTTTCCTCCAGCTATTGAAAGTTCTAGGAACCTTTGTTCTGAATGGCTTTTCTGGTAGTTCTAACGCCTTTTCATCTTCAGATTGTGTGCATTGATCACTTCTTTGCACCATTCTTTCTTGATTCTTCATGTAAACTTAAACTGTTTGTTGTCTACAAAACATCATATTGCTTTTGTATTCATTTCTCTTGGCTGATCAAGTGGTAATAGAGTGGATGGTGGCCCTCGCCAACACATTGTACCTTCAAGGTATAAGGGTGGCTGAGTCATGTGGGGACAGTTGACTCCATCAGGTAGAGAGAGAAAGGAAAATAGTTTTTTAAAAAAAAGCAAGAACACGAACACAAACACTTAGCTTATGAGCAAACAAATGGAAAACACACACACACACACACACGTACAGATATCCAAACCCAAACCAGTAGCTCATTTCTCTTTCTCAGTCACCAGGGCATGTTTACCAAGTGCAAAATAGGAGTGAAGTCACAAGTGTGTGAAGGGGGATGGTGGTGACTTTTCTGCTCAACAGAAAGTTGTGGGGTGTTACAAGATTATACTCCCACCCGCCCTTCTTACATCCTGTATTTCTTCTTTGGTCATTTAGCAGATGAAGGGGAAGACACACACACACACACACACACACAGCTTAGTGCTGTTTTTTCTAAAGAACCCCAGGCTGTGGCTGACTTCGCTGCATGTCAGGGATACGGACATCAGGGTTAGCTCTGCCTCCATGGGCTGTGCAGGAAGTTTATCAACCCAAAAGAAAGAAGGAGAAGCAAAAGCAAAAGCCCTCGAAGAGGCTTTATCCCCAGGCCACTGCAGGAGTTTGGAGCCTTTGCCAGAGCAAATGGTCTAGACCAGGTGGGTGATTCTAGTCTCCTCTGAGCCAAGACTGTGGGGTCCAGTGTCCCCTTTTGGCACCATCGAGTTCTGGGAAACTCAAGATTTTTCAGTCCCCCTTCATTATACTCCTGTGTCATGTGGTGTTGCTACCTGGTCCACCCCTCTCAGACTGCACTTGCAGTCCCAGAGTTGTGGAGGGTGCTCAACCAACTGTTGGGTGCACTAGACTGGGTGCTATTTACTCCTCCATTAACTCAGGGAATGTGGGGAGTCAGGGGGAGGCCACCTCTCTCAAAGTTCAATGCCAGAGATTCCTTTCTGCTGGGGGAGGAGCTTATCAGCTTGTGATTTGTCAGCCGCCTATTTACTGTTTCCCTTTCTTGCTGGTTGGTGTTGGAGACTGCCCTGGAATAAGAATGGAGCAGTAGAGGCAGCAGAGAATTCATCAGTCTACTCAATAGCATGTGTAGATGAATTTTCCCCTTGTTTTCCCCATCAGTGCATTCAAGTCACTCAGTCCCCCTTTCCTAAGAAGTCCAGGGTTCCAAGTCTCACCTGCCCATGCTCTTTCTGACATCTTAGTTGGAGATTCCATGAGTCTGTCTAGGCCGGTGGTTCTCAACCTTTCTAATGCCATGACACTTTCATACAGTTCATGTGCTGGTGACACCCCCTCCCCCAGCCATAAAATTATTTTCATTGCTACTTTGTAACTGCAATTTTACTACCCCTGTAAAAGGGTTGTTGGACCCCCAGGGGGGGGTCATGACCCACAGGTTGAGAACGACTAGTCTAGGCCATATTACTGGGCACTCCTATCTCTTGATTTCTTCACTGATGCTGCTTCCATGATCACTGATTGTGAATCCAAGCATAATAAAACCCTTGACAATTACAATTTTTTTCTCTTCATCAAAATGTTGTCTGTTGGTCTAGTTGTAAGGGTTTGGGTTTTCTTTACATTAAGATATAATCTTTTGTGAAAAGTATGATCTCCAATGTTTATCTATTAGTGCTTCAAGTTCTCCTTACATTCAGCAAGGAAGGTTGTGTTGTCTGCTTATTATACATGGTTAATAATCCTTTCTCCAATACTGATGCTAGCTTCTTCATATAGTGTAGGTTCTCAGATTATTAGCTGAACATGTAAGACTGAGTATGTATGGGGAAAGGATACAACCTGGATGCACACCTTTCTGAATTGTACATCACTCAGTGTCTCCTTGTTCTGTTCAAAATGCTGCCCCTTGGTCCATGTACAGTTTCTGTATAAGCACAACTATGTATTCTGGAATCCCCATTTTTCTAAATGTTATCCATAGTCTGTTATGATCCACACAGTAGAACGTCTTTGCATAGTCAATAAAACACAAATAGCCATCTTTCTGGTATTCTCTGCTTTCAGCCAAGATCCAACAATGATAATGCTTGTGGTGCATCTTCTAAATCCAGCTTGAATTTCTGGCAGCTCCCTGTCGATGTCTTGCTGCAGCTATTGTTGGATGATCTTCAGCAAAACTCTACTTGCATGTGATATTAATGATATTGTTCAAAATTGCTAACACTCTGTTGGGTCATATTTCTTGGGAATGGGCACAAGTAGGAATCTCTACCAATTGGTCAGATATCTGTTTTCCACCTTTCTAGGCATGGGTGCGTGACTGGGCTCCCTGCTTCATCAGGTGGTGGAGACATTTCAACTTGTATTCCATAAATTCCTGAAGGCTCGGTTTAGATCATGTTTTCCATACGACTTGGACTTCTTCCTTTAGGACCACTGGTTCTTGCTCATACGCTACCTCTTGAAATTTTTGTATGTCCACCAGTTCTTTTATGATAGAGTAACTCAGTGTATTCTTCTCACAGTATTTTTATGCTTCCTGCATCCTTCAGTATTTTGACCATAAAATTCTTCAATGTTTCAACTCAAAGCATGATTTTCGTCTTACAAATGAGGAATTGACTAATTCACCATTTGTTGAAGAGGGTGTCCCTTTCCCATTTAATGATTTTTTTTTTTGGTTGTTGGTAGTGGTAATGGGTTTTTTGTTGTTGAGTTTTTTTGTTTGTTTGGCTTGGTTTTTTTTTTTTTTTTTGTCCTTTGTAAAAAAAAAATCGGTTAGCTGAGGGCAAATAAAATACTTTTATTTCTGGGTTTTCTACTCTGTTCTATTGGTCTATGTATCTGTTATTGAACTAGCACACGGCTGTTTTCTTTTCTTTCTTTTTTTTTTTTTTTCAGGAGAAACAACTTTTCAGACACAGGATTATTCTCTGGAGCAAGCTGTGGGCATTTTTGTCTTTTAAAAAGAAAAAGAAGGGGCTGAGCCCCGGTGGCGTAGTGGTTGTGCACGGGACTGCGGTCCAGTGGGATGGAAGTTTAATTCCCGCTCACAGGAGCAAAGGCTGGGCCTCCTACTCCCACCACCAGGGGGCAGTGATGCCTAAAAAAAATTTTTTTTAATTTAAAAAGAAATGGACAGTAAGGACCGAGGTAGGATGTATATTGCCTCCCCTAACCCCCACTCAAGTGTTTTCTGGTGAGAGCTCCCCTATTCATGAACACATAATACTAATTGTCTAAGTCTCTTTTAGTTTCTTATAATAATGTTTGTAGTTTTCTTTGTACAGGTCTTTGGTTTCTTTGGCTAGGTTTATTCCCAAGTATTTCATCTTTCTGTGCTTTGTAAATGGTATTGTTTTCTTGATGTCTTTTTCAGAAATCTCCACACCGGTGTATTGATTTCTGTTGTTAATCTTGCATCTTTCTACTTTGTCAAACACCTCAATTGTTTCCAATAGTCTCTTTGTGGAGCCCCTGGATTCTCTAAATGTAAAGTCATTTCATCTGCAAATAGCAAGAGTTTCATTTATTTGCCCAATTGTATTTTCTTGATTTCTTTCTGTTGTCTAATGGTTCTGGCTAAGATTTTCAGCATGCTTTTAAATAAGAGTGGTGATGGGGGAAACAGTTATCTAGTTCCTGTTTTCAAAGGAAATGTTTTCAGTTTTCCCCTATTAAGTGTCATATTGGCCATTAGATTTTTATATACGGCCTTTATTATATTGAGGGATGTGCCTTCTTTTCTTTTATTGAGTGCTTTTTTATCAGAAATCTGTGTTGGATATTGTCAAATGCTTTTTCTGCGTCTATTGATATGTTCATGTGATTCTAATATCCTTTGTCTTGTTTATGTGGTGACTCACACTGATTGCTTTTCTATCTTTGTATCCCTGGCATGAATCCCAGTTGGTCATGATAAATAATTTTTTGATACATTGCTGAGTTCTATTGGCCAGAAATTTGTTGAAAAGTCTATGTTCATGAGGGATATTGGTCTGTTGTTTCTTGTCTTCGTAGGGCCTTTGCCTCGCTTTGGTCTCAAGGTTATGTTCACTTTATAGAACCAGGTTGGGAGCCTGCTGTCGCTTTCTAGATCCTGGGATGGTCTGTGTAGAGTTGATGACAGCTCCTCCCAGAAGAGTTGATGGAATTCACCTGAGACGCCAGCGGGTCTTCAGTTTTTCTTGGTTGGAACTTTCTTGATGACCATCTCTATTTCTTCTTTTGCTATGAGTCTGTTCAGGTTTTCCGTATTCGGCTGCATTAATTTGGTAGGTGGCATATTTCCAGATTTTTTTTTCACTTCTTCTCGATGATCAAATTTATTGTCTAGTAGTAGCGTGCTACGATAGTGCTTTTATCATACAAGCGTGCTTTTTTGGGGGGCATCACTGCTCTCCGGCGGTGGGAGGAGGAGGCCCAGCCCCACTGCTGGAATTGAACCTCCGTCCCAGTGCGCCGCAGTCCCGCGCACAACCACGACGCCCCCGGGGCTCAGCCCATAAGCGTGCTTTTATAGCAGCGTGCTCTCGCCCTTTTTGTTTCGTTTATATCTGTTGTGCTGTCACCCTTTCTGCCTCTTAAGAAACTCAAAACTCACTGCCATTGAGGAAATGTTGACTCACTGCAAGTCTAGCAGGACACGTGAGCACTGCCCTGTGGGCTAGCGAGACGGAAGCTTTTTATGGGATCAGAAAGCCTCACTCTTCCCCGAGGCGCAGCAGGTGGTTTTGCAGTTAGCAGCCCGATGCGTAACTGCTGCACCCGCACAGCTCTAGGTCTGTGAGCCCTTCTCGTTCTTTCCCTTTCCTTTGTCAAGTCTGCCAGAAGCTTCTCAGTTGCGTTCATCTTTTCAAAGAACCAACGGTCTTGCTGAATGTTCCCATTGTTTTCCTATTTCTTTATTTCTGGTCTGATCTTTAATATTGATTTTCCCTTCTACTGTTGGAGAGTTTAGGTTGTCTCCTGGGTCTACTTACTGGAGGTCTTGTGTTCAGGTGTTGGTTTTGGATTTCTCCTCTTTTGTCATGTGTGTGCGGATTGCTATAAATTGCCCAGATAACTGCTTTGCCATGTCCCAAAGCTTTTGGCGTGCTGTGTTATCATTCTTGTTTGTTTCAAGAAACTTCTTAATTTCATCCCTTATTTGATTTTTTTTTTTATTTGGGGGGGGGGCATCACTGCCCTCTGGTGGTGGGAGTAGGAGGCCCAGCCTTGCTGCTGGATTTGCACCTCCAGCCCAGTGGGCCGCAGACCCGCACACAACCACTACGCCAGCGGGGCTCAGCCTTATCTGATATTTTTAAGGGATAAAATTGCTTGTTCATTTATTTAAAGGGCCCCCTCCCTTTTTAGTCACTTTTAAGCAGCATATTGTACAGTCTCCATGTGTTTGTCTTCAAGGACAAGATTGAAAACGTAGGAACCAAATTGACTATGTATGTGTGGCCAAAGATGATAGAAAACTCAGTATCATTAGTCAGAATGATGATAAGGCTAGAAGATGACTGCAGAACAGGTAATCAATTACTCATCTGCAAGTTAAAGTTGAAGCTAGGGAAAGTTTAAACACATCCATGAGGATTACATGATGACACTAACTTAGCCTTCCTGGATGAAGAGACCATTTTAAGAATAGACTTGATGTACTGAAGACGAATAACCGAAGATCAGAATAAGGAAAGAAAGAAAACACTCTAAATAGATGTCAGGAGAGACTCTGAAACTTGTTCTGAACATAGAATAGCTAAGGCAAACTTAAGAAATAATGAAGTAATAAAAAACTGGACAGGAGATTTCTGAGAACTGCTCTAAGTATCAAAAGGACAAAGCAAAACATAAAAATGAAATGTACGCAGTGATGACAAAAAAAAATAATAAATGTGCAAGACCAGGATTTAGAAAACCAAAAGGGAGGAGCAGGCTCAGCATTTCTCAAGGCATAAGGACGGGAGAGGAATTCAAGCCTTGAGCTGCACTAGTGAAGGACTCTCTAGGCAAAGTTGAGCTCTGGCAGTGCAGTTGATGACATGGACTGCCAACCCCAAGATCAACAGTTCAAGTCCAACAGCTGCTCTTTGGAGGAAGCAGAAGTGGTCTACTCCTTAAAGACATAGAGTCTCAGAAATTCAAAGGGACTGTTCCACTCTGCCCTACAGGGTCGCTGTGAGTCAGAATGATGCAATGGCAGTGAGAGTTTTGAGAGTTGGGCAAAATATTGAACAATGAAAAATACATCAAAAGAAGACAGAAGAGGGCTGAGCCCCGGCGGCGTAGTGGTTGTCTGCGGGACTGCGGCCCACTGGGTTGGAGGTTCAAATCCAGCAGTAGGTCTCCCAGGAGCAAGGCTGGGCCTCCTACTCCCACCACCAGGGGGCAGTGATGTCAAAAAAAGAAGATGGAAGAAATACATGGAACCACTGAACCTAAAAGGATTGGTCAACGTTGATTCGTTTCAGGAAACAGAATCTGATTTAATGTGGTAAATGGCAATGTTGTTGTTGTTAGGTTCCAACTCAGATTGACTCTATGCACAACAGAATGAAACGCTATCTGGTTCTGTCCTATTCTCAAACTGTTATTATGGTTGCAGCTATTATGTTGACCTTGCTGAGGGCCTTTTTCTTTTCCACTGCCTGTCTACTGGACTGAGCATGAAGTTCTTCTCCAGTAACTGGTTTCTTCTGATAACAGATCCAAATTATGTAAGATAAGGTCTTGCCATCATGCTGCTAAGGAGAACTCTGGCCTTACTTCTTCCAAGATAGATATGTTTGCTGTTTTGAAGTACATGGTTTTTTTGATACTCTTTAGCAGGACCATAATTTTTCAAAAGCATTGATTCAGTGGAGGTGTACGTATCTGACCTCCTCTGGCTTTCTTATTACCATTAGACAAGGGTCAGACAAGCATCTGTCATGGTCCATCCTTCTTCACCTATTCTGGCACCAACTGTTCCTCCCATGCTAGTCTATAACTATGGTGGGTTCAATAATTCATCGCAATGGCCTCACAGAACTCACAGGCAATACTCATGCTGGAAGATGTTTAATGGGGTAGTGAATAGGTTACCGCAAGTCAGGATCAACAAACAGTAAGTATACAATCATTTGTCTACTCAGCCAGCAGGAAAGTCTTTCTCCACTTCTTAGCCTCTCAGCCACGTGATCCTCTGGCCTTAGTCTACCTCCTGTCACTCTGCACCATCGTCTAGGGCCAATTGAGAAGGTTTCCCATAGTCTCAGTGATGCTCTTCTGAGTCACATGCCACAGTCTCTAATGTATCTGATCTCAGTGGCCTCTGCCACTACAGACAGATCTTGGACATGTACTTCCAAGGTCCTCTGGGTTTCTCCCTCAGCCGCTGCTTCAAAGTTGGCTCATCTATATAACCAGGGAAGCTGTGATGAACACGTATCAATCCCCTCTATTTGGTGTTAACGTATGTCCTGTTTTCATGGCCCCATACAATCATTTGGCGGCAGTTAAAGAGACTTGAGAAGGAAAGCCATATAAACAAATGTCACCCCACAGCAATCAAGACTGTAGATTCTGAAGAGGTACACGTTGCACTGAAAGTATTGGTGAGAAATAATGCTCTATTAATAGAATACCATAGATACATGTTAACAAACTAGTATGAAGTTGTAAGGACCCCACTACTCAAAGAATTCTGGAAGACAGGCTGGAGTGGTTTCTAATGACTGCTGCCCCCTGGCCCGTCATTGGGAGAGATGCCCACATCCAGGTTTCTTCCTGTCTTTTCTGGAGAGAAAAAACTTTTCCCTAGTGGAACCCTATAGAATGACTTCTTCCCACGTTCAAGTGGGTTTTGTCTCATGATGTGTAGAGGAAGATACACAGGAGAGATTTACAATCGGTGCAAGAATTGACTCTTTAATAAACCCCTAAGGCTAGAGTGTAAATTGAAGGGAAAATGCTGGAAGACAGCTACCTGGCTGGCCAAATGGAGAGATACACCAGAATTCAGACAGTACCCAAAATATCATTATTACCACATGCAAGTAAAATTTTGCTGACGATAGTTCAAAATTGGTTATAGCATATGTCAACAAGGAGCTGCCAGTCATTCAAGCCAGAATCAGGGAAGTATGTGGATGAGGAGTACCGTTGCTGATATCAGATGGAGCTAGCTAAGAGCAGAGGACACCAGAAATAGGTGTTTCTGTGCTTTCTTTACTACGCGAAGGCCTTTAACTGTGTGAGTATCAAATTATGGATCATTTTGTGAAGAATGGGAGTTCCAGAATTCTTAATTGTGCTCATACAGAAAATTAGGAAAGGTGTGTGTCAGGGTTTTATATCTGTTCACCATGCTTATTCACGATGTGCGCTGAGAAGCATCCTAGAAGATGGACTATATGAAGAAGAATATGACATCAGGATTGAGGGAAGGCTAATAAAAGCCGATCACATGGAGGGGGGAAACAGGGAGGGAGAGGGAAAAATGAGGAGCTGATAGCAAGGGCTCAAGTAGAAAGCAAATGTTTTGAGAATGATGAGGGCGACAAATGTACACATGTGCATGACACAATGGCTGGATATTTGGATTGTGATAAGAGTTGTACAAGGCCCCAATAAAATTATTTTTAAAAATGTTTTAAACTCACCATGTAAAAATGACACAATATTCCTGGCTGAAAATAAAGAGAACTTGAAAACGAAGCACTAGCTGATGAAGAGCAAAGAATACGACTTTTAGGATGTGTTACACCTTCATGTGAAGAGAGCCACAATCCTCTCAATGCTATCAACGGACAATGTCATAAATGGAGGAAATATTGAAGTTGTCAAAGATTTCATTTTACGTGAATCGATGATGAATACACATGGGAACAGCTGTCAAGAGAGAGGGGGATCTTCAAGAAAGATGTTTTCTGATAGAGTGGAGTGAACTCTGGGCACCTGTGGACAGAACTAGGCCTGACAACCCACAGAGCAAGGCAGTCGAGTGTCTTTGGGCCAAGGCTTACTGGCAGAGTTGGGTACGAAAATTATGTTAAGAATTTTTTCACCTATCTTCATGAAGTATACTGGTCTGTAGTTTTCTGTCTTTGTGATGCCTTTGCCTGGGTTGGGTATCAGAGTTAAAGTCATATCATGAGGCTCTGAGTTTGTAGTCCTTTTCTAAATTCTGGATTACGCTGTATAGAATTGGTAAGAGGTCAGTGGGGAAAAAAAAAAAAGAATTGGTAAGAGCTCCTCACAGAATACTTGGCAGAATTGCCCAGCTTGGTCCTGGGCTTTTCTCTGTTGGAAGCTTTCTGATGACCTCTATTTCTTCTTTTGTTATGAATCTGCACAGATTTTCTACATCCATCTGTGCTAATTCGGGTTAAAATGGTGGCTTTCTAGGTATGTGGACGTGTCTTCCACATTATCAAACTTGTTAGAACACAGTGCCTCATAGCACTGTCTTGGGAACTCTAGGTTTGCGGGTCGCTGTGACGACATCGACTCAGTAGCTGTGAGTTTGCCTTGTGTGGGGTTTTTTTGTGTTGGTTTCCGGATAGCGTGTTTGTGATGCTCTCCGACCTGTCCGCTTTTGTTGTTGATTCTCTGTCCGTGGTGACCCAGTTATTACTATCTTGTAATGACTGGTCTTGTTTTAGGAATTCCTTTCACTTTTTCTCGTCCAGAAATGCCTTTATTTCTCCCTTCTGCTTGAGGGACAGTTTTGCTGGATAAGCTGTGGCTGGGTGAGGTGCCCTTGAGTCCATTCCAATCACAGAGCCCCTGTGCGCCAGAAAATGAAACACTGCCTGTCCTGCGCCAGCCTCACAACCATGGCTAGGCCCGAGGCCGCTCTTGCAGCGTGGTGTCAATTCCTCTTGCTGAGGGCCTTCCTCTTTTTCACTCTACCAAGCAGGATGCCCTTCTCCAGGGACCAGTCTCTCCTGCACAAAGAATGTATGGTGAAATCTTGCTATCTCTGCCTCTAAGGAGAATTCTGGCCATATTTTTTCAAGACAGGTTTATTTGTTCCCTTAATAGTCCATGGTACTTTTACTATTACACACCAGTTTTTCCTCTGTCTTCCTTATTCAATGTCCAATTTCCACAGGCATATAAGGCAGTGGAAAACATGATGACTTCAGTCAGTGCACTTTTCTTAGACCTCAAAGAAACATCCTTGCTTTTCAATACTCTAATGCGGTCATATGTAGCACATCTACCTAAAGCACCACGTCTTTTGATATCATAATGGCTGCTCCCAGGAGCATTGATTGTGGATCCAAGAGAGGCAAAATCTTTGGCAACTTGAACCTTCCCCCCCATTTATCATGATGCTACCTACTGGTCCAGTTGTGAGGTTTGGGTCTTCTTGACATTGACTCATAATGCATACTGAAGGTGACAATCCCCGATCTTCATCGGTTAGTGTTTCAAGTCTGCATTTTCAACAGGCAAGTTTGTGTCATCTGCATGTTGCAGGTTAATAAGCCTTCTTGTGCCATGATCCTCTTCATATCATTCAGCTTGTCTGATGATTGGCTCAGCATACAGATGAAGTTGAATGAGAAGATATAACCCTGACACACATATTTCCTGATTTTAAACCATGCAGCATGCCCTTGTTCTGTTTGTACAACTGCCTTTTTTAAAAATGATTGGGGGGGGCATCACTGCCCTCTGGTGGGAGTGGGAGCTACCTAGCCTTGCTCCTGGAGAGCTGTTGCTGGATTTGAACCTCCAAGCCAGTGGGCCGCAAGTCCCAAACTCAACCACTATACCACCGAGGCTCAGTCCCAAAACTAATTTTATTGACACTTCATCCATCTATCATATAATTCAATCGTTCAATCATATCAATAAGAGTTATACAATCTTTACCACAATCAATTTTAGAAACATGCTCTTCTTTCTTGTACTCATTATTACTGGTGTAACTAATTTTTTTAATTGTAGCAAAATATACAAAACAAAATCATCTCCAATTCAGCAACTTTCTACATATATAACTCAATACCTTTGATTATATTCTTCATGTTGTACAACCACTACTGATATCCTCTTCCAAATTATCCCACCAATATTAGCATAAGCTAAATGCCCCCAAGCAAAAAAATCTTCCTCTTTCACCGATGGGAACCATTGATCAAATTTGGCTTCTTTCTTTCTTAGTACTTTTCTTGATATAATATTCACATAACATACACATCCATAGTTAAATCACTTTTTACAAGAGTTGAATATACATTATCACAATCAGTTCTAATACTTCTCCACCCCCAACATTCATAGTTTGCTCCCCAATTCCCCTCACCCTCCCCAAACCCAGTCCCCAATAAACCATTGTATCAGTTATTTTCTCCATGTATTCACTCCTTCTGTGCTTCATAAACACAAAAATCTAACAGAAACAATAAAAAACAAAATTAAACAGAAGAAAATAATAATGTAAAGATAAAAATAAAGAGAATGGAAAAGAGACAACAAAAAATATTTTAAAAGTCAGAAACGAAATTTCTATTGCAGAACAAGAGGGAAATATTTGCGCCTAGAGCAAATTCAGGTTGGGTCAAGAGGGAAGTCAACTGACCAAGGGTCATATTGTACACCACGTTCAACCCACCATAGTCAAATTTAAAATAATTTCTGTCTAATAGTAAAGCTATTCGAGTATCCTGCCTGTGCCAGAGGGGAGCTGCTAGAGAAGCGGTTCTCAGCCTATACATCGAGACCCCTTTGGGGGATCAGATGACCCTTTCACAGGGGTCTCCCTTTCACAGTAGCAAAATTCCAGTTATGAAGTAGCAACAAATATAATTTTATGGTTGGGGTGTCACCACAACATGAGGAACTGTATTAAAGGGCTGCAGCATTAAGAAGGTTGAGAGCCACTGCTAGAGGCTTAATGTGACTAGATACCCTGCCCGTGGAATGTGGTTCCTTTTGTCCTACATAGTTGTCTACAAATTGGATGTTCACAATTTAAGCTCTGATACTTTTCCCTTCGTTGGATTTGGATTTTGTTCTTGTTATCTTTCAATCATACAGACTGGTGTGCTTCTTCCGTGTGGACCTAGTTGACGCTTCACTTACATGGATGCTTGTTTGAATACAAGCCTTTAAGACCCCTGACACTATGCCAGTCAATAACAGGGCACCGTCTGCTTTCTTCACCACACTTTGCTCTAGCACCCCTATCTTCAGTGATCTGATCATGAAGGCACGGATCAAGCAGGGCCATATGATAAGAACTATCCCAGAATTACATGGGAGCTCAGAAGATTCTGATGCCCATAGGTTGTTAATGACTCTGGCTTACTTTGGCAATCATATTATGACAAAAACATAAACAATAAACAAACCAAGAGAAACATTGTCAGTCGTCCTTCTGGGATATAAGGCGAGTGTATTGATAATATTGAAAGTGTATCGAATGACATATAACTTAAGATACTGTTGATATGAGTTTATGATATGAGTTTATGTTGATATGAGTTGATATGAGTTTATGAGTTTATGAGTATCGAATGACATATAACTTAAGATACTGTTGATATGAGTTTATGCAAGTATAGTCAAACTTCAAGCTGCAATCCTTGAGTTGTTGCTTTGTACAGAATGCTTTCTTAATTGATTGAGCTTTATTTACATTGAACATGGGGATTGTTTCTAGGGGAAATTTTCTTCTATCACTTCTTTTTTGGGGGGGGGCATCACTGCTCTCTGGTGGTCGTGGGCAGTACCCAACCTCTATCATTTCTTACAAGTGTAGATTCTTGCCTATTAGATTAAATCCTGTCACATTAATGCAAAGGAAACACTGAGGTACTAACTATATGGTGGTTCTGGTTCCCCATTTATTGGACACCCACTAAGCCGGGGGTCCCAACCATGGTTCAACAGCTGCCATTTCCACAGTCTCGAGGTACCCATTCTTTGCTTCTCTCTTAAGTATTCCAGTCCTAAATCCAAGGGTATGGTTAGTTTTGAAGTAGCCCCTGTTCTTTCAGTCATACTTCCACACTGAGTCCTTTTGGTGTGGTTCTGTGAGATGTCTTGTACTGCCTGAGTTTGAGGTCACCATGGTGCCTAGTCCATGGAGTGATTCATCAAGGATTGGGTAGAAACATATTAGTAATTTCTCCCCTTAAATTCCCTACAATTATTGTGCACAATTGTCTCTTAATTCATGTACAGATTTAGTATGAGCACAATGAAGTGTTCTGAAATTCTCATTCTTCTCAAAGCTATCCACAATTTATTATGATCCACACAATTGAATGGCCTTGCATAGTCAATGAAACACAAGTAAACATCTATCTGCTATTCTCTGTGTTGACCCAATATCCATCTGACATCAACAATGATATCCTTTGTTTCACATCATCTTCTGAATCCAGACCGAATTTCTGGCAGTTCCCTGTCAATGTATTGCTGCAAGCATTGTTGGATGGTCTTCAGCAAAATTTTACTTGCATGTGATATCAATTATATTGTTCTATAATTTGAACATTATGTTGGGTCACCTTTCTTTGGAATAGGCACAACTATGGACCTCTTCCAGGTCTCCCAAATTTCCTGGCACAGATGAGTGAGTACCTCCAGTGCGCCCTCTGTTTTGTGTGGCAAATGTATTCAGTGGCATTTTAACTTCTTTCTCCACCACCATTGGTTCTTACTTATATGCTACATCCTGAAGTGATGGTATGTCGACATTATTTTTGGTACAGTGACTGCATTCTTTCCATCTTCTCTTGATGTTTCCTGAATCATTTAATATTTTGACCATTGAATCTCTCAAGATTGCAACTTGAGGTCTGTTCTTTGCCACCACCACCCCTTAGGTTCTTTTCATTATGGGTATACTGAGTGTGTTATTACATTTTGTTGTTCTAATTCTAAGTCTTTTCATATTTCTTTCAGGATTTTATATATGTCACTCCATTGCCATCTTGCCTCCATAGTTTCTGCTGAGATGTCTAAACTTAATTGGTTTTTCAGTGTAAGTGACTGTTCTTTTATCTACAGTGACCTACAGTATTCAATCCTTTTTTTCCTAGAAAATTAGAGTTTGAATATGATGTTATGTTTTTCTTTCAGGTGCTAGCTATCAGCTGGAGTTGTCCCAGCTTCTTGAATAGCTATTTTCTCCTCCTTTGTGATGTTGGGGAAATTTTCTTCCATGGTTTTCTTATACTATTTTCTCTGTAGTTTTTTGTTTGTTTCTTCTTGCTCTGAAATCCCAATGAGATATAGATTGTTTCTCCTGTGATAACAGAATGATATCTCATTATCATGCTTTCTTTTGACTCCTTCATTTTTTTGTTGTCAATTGTGGTCAGTGATTGTCTTCAAGTGCACTGATTCCATTTTCCTTTTCTTCTATTTTATTCCTCAGATCTTTTACTATGTTGCTTAATTCCATTATCTCATTGTTGACCTTCTGGAATTCTTTTAGGTTAAAGGATTTTAATATTTCAATGTCTCCCTTTGTTCTCAAAAATGTTCCCCACATCTCTAGAAGAGGCATAACTATCATTCTTTTGAATTGGTTGTTTCAGGCCCTCTGGTGGTGCAGTGATTACAAATTGGGCTGAGAGTCACATGGTCAGCAGTTGGGAACCACCGGCCATTACACAAGAGGGAAATGGTGTTATTTACGTCAATAAACAGTTACAACCTTGGAAAGTCACAGGGGCCAATCTACTTTATCCTTGAGTCAGTATAGTCTCCAAACTCTGAGTTTTGAGTCCATTGTGTTAGGGTGCTTTTCATTTGCTTGTGTTTGTCTTGATTTTTAAAAGTATATTGTAATTGACTGCTGTTTCCTTGCCATTGCGGTGCAGCCACTAGTGATGTGTAATCTGCTGGGCTATATAAAGGCAGTTGGCGCTGTCTAGTGACATGGGATAGGTCTGATAGAAGCTGTAAAACATACAGTGGTGAAATAGAAAAAAGAGGGCAAGGAGAGAGTTGTGAAAGTGGAGGGAAGAAGGGAAGGGGGAAGAAGAGGAAAAAATAAAATATAAGTAATGATAGTAATAATAAGCACTGTATGGATAAGCCAATAGATTTGTCAAAGTCATGGGAAAATATATCTTTAAAAGGAGTAATGCACATTAATGGAACCCGGTGACATGGGCTACTAACCTCAACTTCAGAAATTTCTTCTTTTAGAGCAGTGGTTCTCAACCTTCCTAATGCCATGGCCCTTTGATACAGTTGTTTGTGTTGTGGTGACCCATGTGTAGGTGTATCTGCATGTGGGCAGATGCACCTAGAGACAGATAGAGGAGTGGTGACTCGGTTCCTAAGACCATCAGAAATATGTGTTGTCCGATGGTTTTTGGCAACCCCTGTGAAAGGGTCTTTCAACCCCCAAAGGGGTTGTGACCCCCGGGTTGAGAACCGCTGTTCTAGAGAAAGGTTATTTTTTTTAATCCCATAAAGCATTATAGTCTTGGAAACCCAAGGGCAGTTCTACCCTGTCATATAGGGTCATCATGAGTTGGAATCAAATTTATGGCAGTGAGAAGTGGAAAGGAGTCCAAATTAATCATAGAACTATATCTCACAAGGAAAAGGAGAGCAAGTAGAAAAACATAGTAGGTAGTGGAGTAGGAAGTGTAATCAAATATTCAGATCAGAAGAATATATACATCTATGCACACACAGATATATGCATAATTACATGTTTATAAGAAGTATTATTAAAGAAGAAAGGTGAAAAGAAAAATGAAAGAAAAAAGGGAAAGGTTTAAAAGACAAGGAGAAAAGTGTAATTTGCAGCAAAGAAAAGGAGAGAAAATAGAATCAAAAGACTAGTGTGTAATTTGGTGTAATCAACAGACTTGGAGTTCTGTTGCTATGACAGCATGAATGGGACAGATCTGTGCACCTAGAGGCAAAAAGAAAGGTGTTTAGGGGAAGGGATCCTTTGATTGAATGGATATTCCCAAATTTACAGGCTTGTCTGTTTTTGCCTTGTTGGGGGTGGGGTGGGGTGGATGCATATTCTTAGGAGATGGGGGCACTACGAAGTAGGAGGAAACTAGAATAAAGTGATAAAAGCATTATAATAGAATGAAAGTACTAAAACTGAAGCACATAAAATAAGTTTAAAATCACCTTATGAGTGAGGGTTTCTACTCCTGTAGTTCTGTCCTTACATGTATGTGTATGCTGACTAGGGGACAGGGAGCATGTGATGGGAAGGGCACCAGAGAAGGAGACAGTACAGAGAAGGAAGAAAAAACTGGCAAAGCTTCAATATTGAGAAGGGCTGCCCCAAG